>OZ020309.1:7599476-7847300 GCA_963971305.1 Arcuatula senhousia | reverse complement strand
CCTGCGACGTCACAAAAATTTCCGTCACAGTTTTCCGGGCAACTTCATGCCACAGAAGTCAGACGGCAGATGTCTATTTTTTCCGTTAAGGATAAAAAAGGACAGATTCCGGATTCAGGGGAGATAATTTTTACAAATTTGGCCACCAGATGTCGCTCCACAAAAAAAAAAAATATTGATTTTTGACGCGAGTCGCGGTTTTTTTAAAAAACTTAATAAAATATTGTATGTTGTAAGCACACGTGGGTATTTTTTAAATGAAAATATATTCGGGACAAAATAAACCTAAAACTGGCTTATTTTATGCTCGTGAGTACTATTGAATTCAATTTGACGAAAAAAACTCGCCATTTTTCCTTCAGCGACGTTGCACTGTACCTCGCCGAACGAATTGACACAATCAAAGGCATATTTTTAGATAAATAAAACAATGGTCCTAAATTGATGATACGTTCGATTTGAACAAAATTGCCAATTTTCAGCCCATAATTCCGTGTTGATTTTGCGCAATCGATCTTTTCCCGCCTGACCCCGCCAGAGTAGGTCAAAATAACAAAAGAAATTGACGATAAAAACACACAATTTCATCCCAATAAGATTGAAAAATACATCAAAACCCCACCTAAATTAGAGAAACTACTGACCTTTCCATAAATTTCGATACAATTTTATCATCACAGAGATAATTTTGAAATAAATTGCACTTTTTATCCTTTTGACCTACTACTATATTTTGGCAGCACCAGACATTCATTGTAAATAAAGTGATAATTTCAACTTTATTAGGAGCTTAATTGCATCGAAAGGGGTCCAGTAAATTTTGAAATTTATAGTTTATTTCCTTTTGCTCTCCTGGTGTAGAATAAGGGGGTCACCAAAGCTATATAGGTCTACAAATTCACACCCCCTCCTTTTCCAAGGTCCCACATTATTGTCTATCAATAGGTTACTCTGCATATACCTTCTGAAGGTGACATTAACTTAACATTTGCTTAAATTTGTTCAAACGTGTTCCTGATATTGTTATTTTGTTGGCTGTTCCTGCGAGTTCGTGATTTGTGTTAGAATACGTGATTTGTGTTAGAATACGTGATTTGTGTTTAAATAATAATCGAATTCACATACTAGATTATTTTCTTACGTACGTGTCGGGTTATGACAGGATTGTCTACATTTTTTACGAGTCGGTTTAGACCAGTATTATCACTCTTTTTTTCTGTTTTTTTTTTCCAGTTTGTCTCATTTATTTTTTTACCTTATTTAAAATTATATCAACCTATTACTTCCTGAAATACTTTTATGTATACTTACATGTTTTAAGGTTGGTTATTACTTTATTAAATACTTATAACTTTTATTACTGTCAATTTAAATTTTTATATTTATTAAGTTTGTTTATTACTTGATTTCATACTTATATTTTTTTAACTGTCAATCTTAATTTTTGAAAGGTATTTTTATTTTTTTAATTGATTTGATATGCCACGAACAAAGAATTGTGACATTGTACATGCTGATCGTCAAGCTGGGCCATGTGCTGTTTGTAAAACTTATTGTGTTACAGGCAGATATACTCATCTCTTGCATAAAGATTCTGCATTTTTCTATTTCACTGAATCCAAATACAAGATAAGTGAGGAGGATTGTATTTGCAGAAAATGTGAAAGAATCATCCAAAGGGAAGTATGTAAAGATGATGTTGAGCCCATAGCTATATCGCCCAAGCGACGAGCTCATGATATTGCTGACATCGCTGAACCAACTGATGTAGATATGCCAGTGTCTCAGTCTGCCATGCAAAGTTTACAAACCTTTCCACAACAGACCAAAGAATTAGCTTCAGATGTAACAGATGACTACTTGAGAGAATGTCTACTAAGTTACCATTCAATGCAGTTGGACCAAACAAACATAGACCAGTATTGTTACAAACAAATTTTTCAGCAAGTGATAGACAACTTCCTATGCTTCCAACCACTGATGTTGCCATGTCTATATCAGCGCTAGTTGTCCATCTGGGAGCAACAAGTAGATGTCTTTACTTCTGATTGTAGCCCAAACCTTTAATTAGATTCATCAAACATGAGACATGATAGGAATTGGCTTCTGAGAATGCTCCGGTCAAGTTTAGGCAATGCTCTTGTAGTATATGTTCCTAAAGATAAAAAACAGGGGCGCATGATATACAGACATGGAACAAATGTTATTGCTTTATTCCCAAGCAGCACGATTTCGGCTATATCCGGGAGATGAACATGAAAGTGGTGATACAATGAACATGAAATGATGATGAAGTGGAAGAAATGGGGACACAAGGCCAATCGGGTAGGATAGTTTTGACTGCACTGGAAAAAGAAGTGATGGGTAGGGACGGGAAATTTTGCCTCCTGCATGGGGATCCTACGGGTCCTACTCTTACAGAGACCTGCAGCAGGGTTCTTTAACGTGCGAGGAACGTGACATTTTTCCCAACACGGTGCACCACCTGGGGCACACATCCCAGTCGCTTTGTGGGCAAAGCGGCCTGACCCCGATGTCAGGTTTCTGAGCGCTCTTAAGTGGACTTTCACCGACAAGCTTAGCGCTGCTGCTGGCCTATTCGCCTCCCGGGCCTCGCACGGGACCGGGAGGCGAATAGACACTATATCCCGCTTTGATAAAACAGTATCAAAATTGAAAGAAGAGGTCCAGATTTACATCAAAGAATCAATCAAAATACAGCTTCCAGACATTCACTGCTTTGATCTATACACAGAAATCCGAAAGATCAATCCAACTCTTTGGAACTTTATATACAGACTGACAACAAATAGTGAGGAGGAAGAAATGTTGAAGAAAACCTATTTTTCTTGGGATAAACACTTCTTCACTGATAACAAAGGAAAAAAAAACATTTATTGACAGTTTTCGCCAGAATGCCACTTTCATCTCTTGCCACCTAGTGATTTCTGACACCAACGATGAAAGAGGTCTATGTGCCTTCTACCGTCTCATTCTGTGCGTGTATTTCTCAAAATACAAATCAGCATTCCTTCCAGCAACTTCAGTACGTGAACTGTTGACAGAAGTTGATCATGGGACTCCTCTAGAAAAACTTATCAGCTTAATTAGCATGTTTCGAGAAAAGATGTGGGAGCGGGTTATTTCAACGGTAGATATGCTGCCTAATGAAGAAGCCTTGAAACTACATTGGAAGAGATCCTGCTGGGTATTACAGTACTGGGGACAGGCTTGCAGGAATAACATGCTGTTACCACCGATAGAACAATTTTGATGGTCCATCTCTGATGGAGAGCTTTCTGTTGATTGGAACATAGACACTAACTTGAAAAAAGTTACAGACACCATTCAATGGTACACTAAAGGTTGCTCCTGTAGAAGTGGCTGTACTACCCAAAGATGTAGCTGCAAGAGGAATGAAGACAGGTTTTGCTCTCCAGGATGCAAGTGCATAAATTGTCAAAATATGCCGAACCATAGCATGGAGAAGGCCATAGAAGCTGAAGATCAATTGGTTTTTGACGAGGAGGATGAGGGAAGTGATATATCTTATCATGATCAAAGCAGCGACATAGAAAATCCAGAGGAAACAGAAGACTATGTCAACTACTGGGACACATTTGAAAATTACTTAGTCCCTACTGATTAAGGGAATATATTACCAAGGTTAAAAGAATAGTTATCTGGTTGATTTCTGTATGCTTAAATGGTCAGATGTCTATTGTTAGGAAAGAGATAGACTTAAATGAGTCTGAAGGGCAAGACTCAGGTCATGCTACTCATTTAGTTTATTTAGCGGATGACTTTATACATTTTTTTGCCATTGGCGTTTGGTCAGACCATTTAAGTATACAGAAATTGGCCAGGTTATAGGTTTTTAAGATTGCATTGTACTTGTTTTGTTAAAGTGTAATTGGGTAAGGGTTGACTATATCCCACTCAGATAAGTGTTCCTTCTCTTCATATCAGGTAAGGGTTCTTCATTGTCAGTCACGATAGGTAAGGGTTCCAGGTTGTCACAATGTGCAAAATATTTCACAAGATTTTTGTCACATTCTGGGTGCATTGAGGGTACATTGACCTGTCTTGTGAGTAGGTTCATTTTCTGTCTGGTTTGTGGTCGTACATTGGCCCTTTTCTCTTGACATATATAGGTCTTTGTTGTGAGTGCTGTATCCTGGAGGGGTCTATAGATACACAATTCACATTCCTGGGCACCTGCTTTGGTACTAAAAAAGTTGTCTTTTCCTAAAAAGTAAGAATATATATGGTTCTAGTGTCGGGATCTCAAAGGTTTTCAGGATAATTTGTGTTTTTTCATTTAAAGGGGGTGTGGCATGACCCCGTGGGACCCCACTTGAGTACTAAAAAAGTCGTCTTTTCCTAAAGAGTAAAAATATATATGTTTATAGGGTCGGGATCTCAAAGGATTTCAGGATATTTTGTGTTTTTTATTTAAGGGGGGGGGGGGGCATGCCCCCTGGGACCTCACTTTAGTACTCAAAAGATTCGTCTTTTCCTGAAGAGTAAGAATATATATGGTTATACGGTCGGGATCTCAAAGGTTTTCAGGATATTTTGTGTTTTTTTCATTTAAGGGGGGTGGGGCATGCCCCCTGGGACCCCACTTTAGTACTTAAAAAGTTGTCTTTTCCTGAAGAGTAAGAATATATAAAGTTATAGGGTCGGGATCTCAAAGGTTTTCAGGATATTGTGTTTTTTTTTTAATTTAAGGGGGGTGGGGCATGCTCCCTGGGGTCCCCCTTTAGTACTTAAAAAGTGGTATTTTCCTGAAGAGTAAAAAATATATCAATATAGGGTTTGGATCTGAAAGGTTTTTAGGATATTTTGTGTTTGTCATTTAAGGGGATGGCGCATGACCCCCTTGGTCGTCACTTTTGTACTAGAAAAAAAATCGTCTTTAATATATATGGTTATAGGGTTGAGATCTCAAAGATTTTCAGGATATTTTGTTGGTTCTTTTAAGGGTGGATGGGGCATGACCCCGTCAAATTAGCGGTGCACATCTACTTTTTTTATTATGGTTCAAAGTTCTTTAAATCCATTGAGTGGCTAAGAACGAGTTGTGAACAATTTATAAATACACTCTTGTGGTCTATGTCCAAAATCCTAAATAAAAATTTAGATAAGAGGTGCACATTTACAATCTGTCTGAAAAATGTGTGAAAGTTTAATGGAATTCCATTGAGGGGTTAAGGAGATTCTGCGGATAGAGATAGGTTTGTCTTTGGTTAATGGTATGCTATTTTAGTGTGTGGTCCAATAATATGTTTTCAATTATTATCTGTATCACAGTATGTGCTAGCTGTAGTTTATTTGTTGTTGTTGTACAAGCAGATTTTTTTATATAAAGAATTGTCAATTCATATGTATACATATGTAAAAAAAACCCTTTCATAGACATAGGCCAATGTTAGCTTTTCAGATTGGGGTATTCCTATCTTTTTACATCTGATGAATATTCCATCTATCATTTTTTCAAAGTTTTTTTAGCTGATTGTTTAAAAAAAAATTACATGTGGTTTTCAAATGCAAGTCAATTGGTTCTAGTCCAAAAGGACCAACAAAAGGTGTCAATAAATGATTTGATCATCTGTGATACTTTCATTGCTCAAATATTAATGATTAATAATTAAGACAGGCATTATTTTCTATGGATTTTGGTTTTAAAAATATCAGCTTTTCTCACTTTATTATCTGGAACATCTGAGACATTGTATCTTTCCTGAAATTATTTTAAGTCATATTAACTATGAAAAGTGGTAAAAGGGAAATAACTCTAAATTTTATCAATTACTGGATTTTTCATTTGGTTAGCATTTTTTTTTCTTTTCTTTTTGTGTTTGTACAACTGTAAGTTTTAATCACCTGACACTAGAAAACTTTTTTTTCAGAATCAGCTTCTCAATTTTGTAAGTTTATACTCTAAGTACAATGGCCTCTACCAGAGTTTTGGTTTTAGGTCATAGTTTCATCAGACGACTAATGAAATCCATTCTACGGCAGGTAGACCTCTTGCTTGTAGGTAATTTAAACCTGCAACAAGAGGGTGTTGTTGTTAGATATTTAGGAATATCAGGAGGTAGAATCCCCCATCTGTTAGAAGATAGAGAGAGGAGGGTGAGGCGTGAACTGATCCACTTTCCCCCCTCAAATAGTAATTCTGCAGATTGGGGGAAATGACCTGGATGACAGGAACTTTAAAAAAGATGACTTTATGTCCAATGTTAGGAGTCTGATTGAAAAGCTGCACACAGACTTCAATGTGGAAAAGGTTATTTTTTTGTGAGATTTTCCCCTGCCTTAGATTAAGGCATGCTGATATCATTGTATATCATCACAATACAGAAGAAATAAATAGGGACTTTTATCTTGAATTTTTTCATAACCCTCAAGTGTTTTTATGGTTTCATAGGTCCGGTCTCATGCCCATTGAAGAATTATTTTTAAGGGATGGAGTTCATTTGAACCTTGAGGGCACTCGTACATTTTTTAGGAGTCTATGTGGAGCAGTTCTCAATGTTTTGAGGAACTGATGTAATTAATGTTATCTTGGTATGCAGTTTAGGAAGAAATGATGTTGGATGTGCTGTTCAATATTCATAGTTGTTATCTATCATCAGCAGCTATGGCCAAAACAGTTGGAAAATAAAAATGTAAAAGTATCCATTAACTCTTGATTTACGAAAATAGTTCTCTTTTCCAAATTATTAAAGTACTAACGGCAATTTAAGTGTTAAGTACATGTACTAGCAAACAAATCTTCCTTAGATCTAAAATCTTATGGTTCAGGTTAAGATTATGGACCTGTTGTAAATCTAATGGGTTTAAATTGAGTAATATATATTGTCTAATGCCATTGGCAGTTTCTTATTCCATGTTTAAATAAATGAGATGATGAAATAGTCAGTAATGGTTCTCTATAATCTTTAAGACATGACTCAGGCCATTGCAGTTCTCTTATTTCTTCTTTATTGTGATGATTTACAATTTATTTTTATAATTATTACTGTGTTATAAGAATATATATTCTACTTTTTCTATTGTTGGTAACCCTCAAGTACACTTGCAGTAATATGGGATAAATATGTATGACACTGACAAAAAATGAATAAATGTTTGATGCAGCTTCTGAGTACCAATAGTCTTTTCAACATTGTAAAAGGTCTGTGAGAAATATACAGAATTCACACTCGAGTCATCTTTTTATATTTTCTTGTATATTATAGTTAGTTAGTTATTGCTTTACTCCCAAGCAGCACGATTTCGGCTATATCCGGAGATGAACATGAAAATGGTGATACAATGAACATGAAATGATGATGAAGTGGAGGAAATGGGGACACAAGGCCAATCGGGTAGGATAGTTTAGACTGCCACTGGAAAAAGGAGTGATGGGTAGGGATGGAAAATTTAGCCTCCTGCATGGGGATCCTACGGGTCCTACTCTTACCGAGACCTGTCTTGTATATTATAAGATGAGTAATTGTGTAAAGCACTCCTTAAAAACCTGAAGTACACAAAAAAGTATAATTATCTAAAAACCTTGGTAATAATTGTTGAAAAGTTTTTTACCCAAGGACCATTTTCGCAGGATATAGTTGTTCATTATGTTCAATCTGACTTAGCTGATGTTTGTGTGTGTTATTGTTAATCATTAAAGGCTTGTTCTTGTTTGGGCTTTTAGTACATCAAAAATTGTCCCTAAGCCTATTAATTGTGAATGATGTCCCATCGATGACTATCTTTGCATCTAACTCAGCAACTTGCCGCTTCATGTCTAGAAAAATTAATGTAGCTAAATAGTGAGCAACATTCTTGCAGCATTTAAGTAATTTTAACCTGCATTTTCAATTAGTGAACATGTTTTTAATAGATGTTTGATATTTGGTACATTCAAAGTAATTAAAAAAAAATATGCCATTTCACTTTGTCTTAATTTTCTGCATCAATTTGAATTCTTAAACCCAAATACTGGACAATTCTCAGCTAAAGAAAGGTAGTTTTAATCTAAAATGCTGTTTTGAACAAATGCAAAAAGGTCAGTGACCTGGCTTCATCTTCCAAATCGACTGAGTTTCATTCACAATGAAAGGGCAAGGGTACTATATGTCCATAGTGACACTAAATTTCTTATTTGATAAACCTCTTATACTTGGCATCATGATATGTTGTCCACAGGGGTGGTCATGTGACTGTTTAATATGATGTCTGCAAGGATCCAAATTAATACATGTACACCTCTGCAAGTCCTGTACTACATTCACATTCATTATTATCAATTTCAATGTACATATAATTTCTAGATTGTGGCACTTCTGTTTGGTTCATTTTTAAAAAGTTTTTAATTGTTATATTGATTATTTACTGATTTATTTTTATAACATTACAAATGCTTATGTTTATGCTTATACTGCTTTTGACGGCTTATTATCAATACTGGTCTTGCGTGCAGTATATTTTTTTATCGGTGTTTTTTTCTTCTTCTTTTTTTATATAAAATTGAGTCATCCAAAAAATGGTAAAGTATGAATTTGTCTTTGCTGAAGTTGACAAGAGTTTTCTGTTGCTATCACTTGGTATCCACCATTATCCATTCAACTGTCATTCAGTTTTTCCCTGAAAATCTTTTCCTAAACCTGGACATTAATAAATTTAATCATACTTTGCAAATTTATAATGGTCTCTGACAAAACCATTTTGAATTTTGATTTTTGGTGTCTAATAAGAATGTAAATCATTGTTTATAGTGAAAACCTTTTTTAACTCTGAAAATTTAAGGATCCTTGTGATTCTAAAAATAGAGGGGATTTGAGTTCTTTTTATTTTCAATTAAAATCTCATATGGGATAGCCAAGTCTCAATTAATTTTGACTTAAAAAAAGTTTTGTTTCACCCCTTCCTGGCTTTGTGGTATGTTTGTTTATTGTGTTGGTATTAAAGCCAGAGGTAGAACTCGTTTAGTCAACATAGATGAAAAGATTACAATCTGGTCCTTTTTTTTAATTGGCCATTTTTTAACTATCCTCCATTTTTTTTAAAACAATCTTCTAAATTTGGAATTCATATTTCCATTTGAAAATACTGTAAGTACATTTTTTTCTGACTATGACTTAAACTTTTCTTTTGAAATAATGTGCATTGGTAATTTTATTTAAGATCTGGTCAAGCTTTTGGGTGTGAATTTTAATTTACATGATTTCAGTGTATTCAAATAAATTTTTCAGGTATTAAAAAATAATATTTAACCTTATCACACTTTTACATATGATTGGACATCTTTCATCAATGTTTCAAATTTATAAAGTGTAAACTGGAAATTAATAATAGTATTAATTTTTTTTCTAAAATTGGATATAGAAAATCATTATCATCTTTTTTTACTTTTATCATTTTTAACACGAGTTCTGCTTATGATACAGTATGGGATTGCTTGATGTTAACCTTTTGTGAAAACTAGTTCCAAGTTTCATGCTAGATCCTTGGAAATTGAAAAAAAAATAACATTCGCAGTTTCATTATTGTTGAATTTAAACATCCCATACTGCATCGCTAGAGGGCCTCTTGGTGTATTCAACAATACATCAAGAGTGTATTCACCAATAAAACCGGTGAACGTGTTAAAGACATAATGTAATGACAGTATAAAGTGGTAGATACATGAAATAGGAGTGTTTAATACATGTAGTTATTATATTATTGAATCTTATAAAATCCTATCCCATTGGTTATACTATCCCTATTGGCAATGTGACCTTAAACCATATACCCTACAAGAAATATTAGTTGAATTAAATGGAAAGAATATGATATTCAGAGTTTTTTTAAATTCAAATCATGGAATATATAAAAGTGATACATGTATATACATGTATGTGGCAATAAAATCAGAGACTAGTCTCTGATTAATTAAATGGTAGTGTAAATTAAACAACTACAAAAAGAAAAAAAATGTTGAATATGGTAATGGTGATTAATACAAACATTCAGCTTTGCATGGTTTTATGAAAAAACTTTCATTCATATGTAGATTGTTTTTGTCCATGGCTCTGATTTAAATGTACAGATAATATAAAAGTCAGACAAAATATGCTTTTTAAAAAAATGGTATCTTGCTTCTTTAGTATTTATTTATTCTGTCTTACATGAGAGTTTGCTTCATTTCACTGATTATTATTTTAAAAAAATTATTTTCTTACAAATGGGACACTGGCAGGTGCTTGAAAAACCAATTAGACTGCATGAAATCATGAATAAAATATTTAAACAAATGAATAATAAACAACAATCACTTAAAATGAAACAATCAATGCATGATCCATGTTTGAACGCATTATAATGCATCATTTTGGCGTAAAAGTGTTGAATTTAATGTTTTTCTTGCCAAGGAGGTCAGCGTCGGCCATATTGGATTTTTGTAAACATTGCGAATTTTGACATGATTGAATTGACCCAATTAAATTTGAGATGTAGGAAAAATTTGATTTCAATTTTATTCGATTACTTTTAAAATTTCCCTCCTTTGTGTAAAATTTTATCATCCATATTTACCGTTTAAGAAAAATATCCGCGTTTTTCTATAGCAACGACTGACACTAATTTAGCATCAAGTCTCGCTTTTTCAAGTGAATTACTTGAATAAAAGAACGTTTTTCGTTTAAAAGTATGAATGCTATTTATCTTGAACATCTACAGAGTAGACTGATTATCATACAATCGTATTAAATATGCAGTAAGACCATTCTGTTCTGTTCTGTTCAGGTATGTTCCTCCTTTTAGTAGGAGCACTCCATATATGTTGGATCACAGTTTTAAAATATTACATGTCTCGCACATTAGTAATTTCGTACGGTTTAAATGATTCTCTGACATCGGATTAAAAAGTTTGTATATTTCACATAAAAGTTAAAAGTTCGTTGATATTAAAACGCACTAGTACATTATGTATTTATAAAATAGTTCACATAGGTAACGGTAAAAGTTACAGGTAATAGCAGTTACACAAGGTTATAAATAAAAAAAAATATGTATATTTCGCACAAATACGTATATTTCCCATCATATATATTAAAACATAAAAAGGTCATTCTAGCATACATAGAATTCCGATTCATTGGTAGTTAAAAGATTATTTCACATTAAAACACAGTTCATCTCGTTTCACATATTGCTCTAAAAGGTAAAAAAACTGTCGTCCAGATGCACGTTGTGTAACTGCGACGGTCCCGAGAAGCCCCATATTGTCATATAAATGGATGAGCGGCGTTTATGCAGCTCAAAACACAGTTATTTTTAATTTTCCGTCAACTGGTAGCCTATTTTGTTGATGTCGACATTTTGAATTTTACGTCACGCGCTCGGTGTTCGATAAAGCGCCCTCTAAAGACAGATCTGCCGTCCTACTAATAATGTAACTTTTTTCAAGAAATATTTCATAAAATATTTTAAAAAATGTGTTAAACAGCTCGTTATTCAATTTTTAATAGATATATTGATTGTATAACAAATTAAAATTCTTCATTGACGTTTTAGAAAAGACAAGTTTTATAGCGGATTTTAAAATTAGACTTCGATTTTTAATTTTAATTGAATATAGTTCTTCAACACAAAGACGTGACTTATACTATGAAAGAACATTTTAATGATAAAGTATCATTTAGTACACAAACACATATTTGTATTATAATTTCGTAAAAGTTAATTTTGAAATTAACTAAAAGTGTACGACTCCACGTACAGTTACCTTGATTCTTTCGGTAGGTTTATTTAGCATGCCCACAAACAAGTAAAGCATCTGGGTCATCATTAATCATACGCTGCGTCTTATTTTGAATCTTGAACATTCTAAGTCAAACTAAACAATTTTATGATGAGCAAACAAATAATTTAAATAGTCTTTACTTAGTAAACTGTACATTATGAATGATCAAATATTGATTGATAAGATATGGTAGTTGTTTAGATTAACCGAATGGTTCATAATAATATAACGTTAACGTTACGGTACCCTAATTGCAACAACTTTGACGGTTTTTGTCTGGTAGCTTGACATAAAACAGTTAACACAGAATGACAAGGACAAACAAAGGTTTTGGCCAAGTTTCCTGGCTTAGGACAGGCACATATAAAATGTTGCGGGGTTAAACTAGTTTTTTTGGATCCAACCTTCCCCCTATTTATAAGCTTGCACAAAGCATACATATAAAACACACTGTAAAACTCTACCCAACCATTTTATTATATTTCAAGATAATATCACAAATGATGAGCAAACAAACAATATAAATAGTCTCAACCCAGTAAACTGTACATTATGAATGATCAAATATTGATTGATAAGATATCAGACATTTTGAAATTTTGTTTTAATTTGCTGGACATAGGTCCAGCACCCTGATTTGTTTTGGTGGACCTACAAAATTTTTGGTGGACCTATTTTTGTAGATTTTTTCAAACGCCTTTTTTGTGTGTGGTTATGTAAATATCATATGGAATGTAGCACACTTTTATTGGTTTAATAAAACATATGGTATATTGTCTAGTTATATGTAAATTAAATGTTCTAAAAGTCTCTCTCAATTTCCAACTCAATTTCCTTTCGCAGTTTGTTTGTCATTTTTTCATTTAATTCCTCTGATTGCTCGATATCAGATTCTGAGTCATTGTCAATACTCTCGGTCTCAGATAATTTCTCATCAGATTCATGCATTTCTTCTTGAGACCCAACTTTCCTTCTCATATTTCGCCCTTTTTTCCCTTTGGTCTTCAACGGTTTTTTTATCCTCCTGTTTTCGTTTCCCAGGGGTTGGCACCCTCGTAATGTTGCAAGAACGACCACATACTCGGAAACAAGCGGAAACGGATTATATCCGTATAAATCATAACATATCGAAAACGGCAATGATAAATTCCGGATGTATTGCGATTACGGAAAACAAACCGAAAACGATTCGAAATTTATAAAATTATCCGAGTTCCGGTGTGTCTGAAATCGTATGAAAACAAATTACGCAGCTGCTGCTTTTCATGATTTTATCGGACACGAGGACCGACTGTCAGTTAACACAAGTCGGACCTCACGAATTTCTGACCGCGGGTGCGATAGGTCCGACGATTTTCAAAATGTCTGAGATATAATATGGTAGTTGTCTAGATGAACCGAATGGTTCATATTAATATAATTCTTAATATCAGACATACGTTCATGCTTATACTCATTTCTGATTGGTCGAAACGTCATTGCCAGATCCGTTCATACTTTCATGAACGCCTCTGCCAAGTTTCCAATGTAAAAAATATGGTGGCGATGACGTCGTTCTAAATAACGAATTGTTTCCGAATTTATTTATTTTTCTTTTGAAAAAAAGGCATAAATTTGAAAAATTATAAGGCATGTATGAACGGATCTCTTCGCTCACAAACTGGTCCCGTGCGGGGCCCGGGTGGCGAATAGGCCCGCAGCAGAGCCTAGTTTGTCGTAAGAGGCGACTAAGGGTCTTGGTATTCTGACGTCGGGTCAGCGCTCAGCCCACAGAGCGACCAAGTGTGTACCCTAGGGGGCTGAATAGGGTAGCCTTCGTCCGCGGGGGTTGTCAGGTCTATAATACGGAAACTCTGACCGCCGACCATAGAGGGCCAACGTGTGTGGAGAGTGCCACGCTTCATGCACGTAAAAGACCCCTTTGTGGACCGCCAAGTAGTGCACCACATAGGCTAAATTTTCCGCCCCTACCCACCTCTCTCCTTTATCCTGAGGTTTTTCAAAATTTACCGGTCCTTTGTGTCCCACTCCATCTTTCATTTATCATCATCATTTCATGTTCATTTTATCATCCTTTTCATGTTCATCGCCTGTAAATAACCTATATAGCGTTGCATGGGCGGGGCGTAAAACACCAACTCACTCACTCACAAACTGTAACATGAACGCCTTTGGCCATTCATTCAGTTGGTGAGCTCCAAGATCCGTTCATACATGCATGAACGACCAAAAATAGGTGTTCAATGAAGCAAAGGTATACCAAAGGGGTAATCAGTATCTGTAGGGACGATGTAAATGCGAACGAGATGCGAAAGAATAAAAGACAACTGTTCCGTTTGAAGTCGTTTACTACACTGAATGAATGGCAACATTGCCGACTGACGCTACAATGAATAACTCACGAATTGACGTTCTAAAAGAGTCCCGCGTAATCCCCGACATACTCCGGGCCTCGAAAAGTGAAGGAAATACGTCGTATAGTACACTAAAACAAAATACATGTAAGATTGAAAGTAAACATTATCCTAAGCGATGATCTTGAATCGAAGTCTATGTCGAATTCTGTGTTCGTAAGGGTCACGCTATCTGTTTCCTATGATAGTCGTAGTCCAAGTCGCAATCAGTATGAAAGTCCAAAAATTAGGTCCAAGTCCCGTGCGGGGCCCGGGTGGCGAATAGGCCCGCAGCAGAGCCTAGCTTGTCGTAAGAGGCGACTAAGGGTCTTGGGATTCTGACGTCGGGTCAGTGCTCAGCCCACAGAGCGACCAAGTGTGTACCCTAGGTGGCTGAATAGGGTAGCCCTCGTCCGCGGGGGTTGTCAGGTCTATAATACGGAAACCCTGACCGCCGACCATAGTGGGCCAACGTGTGTGAAGAGTGCCACGCTTCATGCACGTAAAAGACCCCTTTGTGGACCGCCAAGTAGTGCACCACATAGGCTAAATTTTCCGCCCCTACCCACCTCTCCCCTTTTCCTGTGGTTCTTCAAAATTTACCGGTCCTTTGTGTCCCACCCCATCCCCATATTTCATTTATCATCATCAATTCATGTTCATTTTATCATCCTTTTCATGTTCATCGCCTGTAAATAACCTATGTAGCGTTGCACGGGCGTAAAACACCAACTCACTCACTCACACTCACCAAGTTCTTCTGGGTTGTTTCCGCCAAACAGTTAATGTATCTAACCCCCACTGTCATGGTAAAGGATACGATTTGTCCATTTTCCGTTCCTTGAAAACTTGTTAAAAGTCAATTGCGAAATAAATGAGTCAATAACAAACGTGATCAGAAATGATAAAATCATTGAGGTCTCCCTTATCATGCAGTTCTGTGTCTTTCTTGGAATTTGTCTTCTGTGTCTTCTTTCTCTTCGAATCTTTCTCGTTGCAGTCGTTGGACCTGTTCCTCTTGAATCGTCGTTTGTGTAACTTTGAAACGGTGATAGATTCTGAAGACTTGACCATTTTGACGACGTACTTCTGTTGGACGATAACTTGTTTCACTTCTGGTAAGATGTTGTCTGTGGTCCTCTCTTCTAAGGTGGGAAACACAATACCAAGAAGACGAAGAAGTTCTAGCAAGTCAGTGGTCTGGTGTTTCGGCAAACTTTCATAGAGAATATTGAATACATCACAAAAATCTCTAACCTTGATCTGTAAATCATAGGAAAATTCGTCTGCTTCAATGATCGAATATTCAATTTTCTCCTCTTCTACTTCGTATTCTATCTGGCGATCTAATTTGTACAACTCCTCTCGAACATACGAAAGTCTCTTTAGAATTACAAATGCACCATCTCGGTTGATATCCGGCGACTTCTGAAGGACAAGCAATGTCTGTAAAAGTTTCTTGGTAGCTCCACGGTAAGTACTTCGCGTTTCCTCTAGTAACTGTAGTTTCCCCATTGGTCACGGCACCAAAATGTAGGGACGATGTAAATGCGAACGAGATGCGAAAGAATAAAAGACAACTGTTCCGTTTGAAGTCGTTGACTACACTGAATGAATGGCAACATTGCCGACTGACGCTACAATGAATAACTCACGAATTGACGTTCTAAAGAGTCCCGCGTAATCCCCGACAGTATCATACAACCGTAAAGACAAAGACAAAACCGGCAGACAAAAACTCATCACAACAAAACAAACCACATAACAACATAAAACACACACACATAACAACAAAACCGCATTCAGCAACGTGAACTCAAGTCGAAACGAGAGTGAACTCAGGTGCTCCGGAAGAGTAAGCAGTTCCTGCTTGCTATAGCACACCCGTCACGTTGCCAAAGATCGATTAAGTGTTGGTCAAATCCGGAAAGGATGACATTACAAATTCTATGTCAAACCAACATCTGTGCTCATCTGAGAGATAGAAATCCCGTATTTGTAAATAAAGGTAATAACAAAACTACCGAACTTGAATGATCAATCTCATAGTCCAGAGAAAATGACAAAAACGAATCAGTCATACCGGAGAACTGGTGGATCGCAATGGTCCTGACTTGGTACAGGCATTTCAAACGAAATGGTGGGTTAAACCAGGTTTTATGGCGCCAAACCTCCCTCTTCCATTGCGATCTTAGGATCCGGTAATGACCATAGAACACAACATAGTTGTGAGACACAATAGGGATATTGAGGTGATCATCTCAGTACAGCACACCAGTCAAACACTAATTAAAACAATTAACTATCATATCTTTTAACTCAATTTTGAACTTTTCTACTACTGGCTGATAACGAAGAAAGAATTTTTTTAGTGATCGTATGAGACGTATTTTCTTATAGCCCTGCTTCAAAAGTCGGTCACGAAGAAACCGGTGTCTGATCAAAAAATCTGTGAAATGTGTGCAAGCTCTGGCATATCGAATAAGTTGAGAAATATAAACACCGTATGCAGGAGAAGTAGGTATATTGCTCTGTAGATTAAGAAAATTAATAATTTGAAAATTAAAATCGTCTCGTTTATCGTAAACTTTTGTACTGAAATGAAATCTGGGTCAAATTCGAGGTGCAAATCCAAGAAAGACGTGAAGCAATTAGATTCGGTGGTGTCTTTAATCTCCAATTCCGGAGGATATATTGAAGGAATCCAACTACCAAATGAAGTGTTATTGATAGAAAGGACATCGTCAATATATCTGAATGTAAGATTAAATGACCTTGCCTCTTTCATCTTCTTGTTCTTTACGAGTCCCTGAAGAAATTCAGTCTCGTAAGAGTATAAAAACAAATCGGCGAGGAGGAGCACAGTTTGTGCCCATTGGAATGCCGATTTGTTGTTGAAAAATCTCTCCTCCGAAGGTGACAAATATGTTGTCAATGAGGAAATCAAGCATACTGCAAACTTGTTCCAGTGTGTAACAAATTTTATCTTTGAAAGATGTTTTGGAAAAGAATGTAGAATTATAACCCAAAACAACAAAATTCCTTGAGTTTGAAAAGGCTTTTTCGAGAAGTTTTTTCAGGCGACATTTTAGTTTTTCGTGTGGCAAGGTAGTGTATAAAGTTGAAAAATCGAACGTTTTCAAAGAGTGAACCTCAGAAAATGATCTAGATTTAAAATGATCTAACAAATCTTTTGAGTTTTTCAAAATCCACATATGGTTAATTCCACTACGATTATAAATAGTGTCGCAGTATGCTTGTCGACCTTCTTTGACAGCAGACAAGATTTTAGTTAAATGAACGGACAGCTCTGTAGTTGAACATGATGAAGATCCAGCTATATACCTTTCTTTGTACGGATTTTTGTGAAGTTTAGGTATCCAGTACAAATATGGTAACTCTTTATGTTCCTCTTTCATTGGAATATTGAAAGAGGACATAAAAGAGCTATGGTTGGCTATGATTTCATCTTTGTTAAATGTAGTCCGTGTGTATGTAGCACTAGCGGAAGTATTACCATCAATGCCTAGTTCTTTTATTAGACAATTGTAATAATGTGCTTTACATACAAAAACTATATTATTGGAAGCCTTGTCTGCTGGCGTGACAACATACCTGTCATGTAAGGAGGAGAGACAATTGAGAGCTTCACGATCTCTAAATACAGAAGAAGGCCGGGGGTTCACACATTTGCGAAGTTTGTCTATTCGGCTTCGTACAAGAGATCGGATAGTCCTTACCCAGTCCGACAGTGATTCAAGCTCTGGTTCTTGGTCCTTTTCCCTCTTTATCCAGGCTCTAGCATAGTCCTCCACAGCGTCCATGATGATCTTAAAGTTATGATTCCAATTTATACGTTGTGGTTCCCTGAATTTAGGTCCATGGGAAATCACATTACGTAATAAATCATTTTCAATTATCTTAAGATCACCCGTGATGACATGACCAGATGGACCATAGACAAAGGGAGAAGCATAGCAATCACATGTCAGAGGGGACTTTAGATATTCTTCAATGTTTAGGTCCTGCAATGCCTTTTTGTGGTTGAAAATTTTACTACTTATGGTTTTAGTGTAGCGGTAGGAAACAATTGGTGTTGACTGATTTTTGAAATATTGAGGAATTTGAGATGTAACTTCCTTACGATTTAAAATATTGCTAATGTTTATAGCATCTATCCCTTTGTTCTTAAATGGAATATGGAGAAATTTCCTATCCTCAGTAGTAAGAGGCTCACTTCTTACAGGCTTAAAAAGACGGAAAAGAGCAACGTCGCAAATAATGCTAGTAAGCCTGTAAGAAGGAGTAAATGGATCAGTACCTGCTTTTTCTAACCCAAGATCACGTAGGTCTTTAAGTTTCGTGACTCGTAGTGAATAAGCACATGATGTCGTCCGTAAAATTTCTTGAGTGATGACAACAACCTGGGAGCAACGTACCCCTGTGTTAACAATTTGCTTGTCAGCCGTGTAGCTCTATCAAGAAAGTCGTTGTACTCCCCACATGCTCTGGAATAACGAATCAATTGTGATACGTAAACTCCATATGCTGGAGCGGACGGAATGTTGCTACACAGAAAGTGAAAGTTAACTATTGGAAAGTTGAAGTCATCACGTTTGTCATAAAGCCTTGTACAAAGCCTTCCTTGTGTGTCAATTTCGAGAAATAGATCCAAATATGAAGCAGACCTCCTAGAATCTGTAGTGTCTTTTATCTCAAGTTCCTTCGGATATATTAGATGTAAATAGTCACCAAATCGAGGATTGTTTAGTGAAAGGACATCATCAATATAACGAAATGTGAGATTGAAGGATAAAGCAAGTTTGCGGTCCTTTTTGTCTAGAAGTGATTGTAAGAAGTCTGCTTCATGTGAATGAAGAAATCCTATAATAACGTTACGGTGCCCTAATTGCAACCACTTTGACGGTTTTTGTCTCGTATCTATATCTGGACAGAATTGCTTAAAAATTTGGTGGGCTGTGTTTTAAGAGTAAGGTTTACTGTATTTATCCATACCGAAAAAAGGGCATGTAATGAGACATTAAATGATACCCCGCCACGTTATAATATCATAAAATTTGATTTCAAAGTGGCCTATCTCGAAAACAGTTTTTCGAATCATGCTGGAAATTGAACTTGACCTGTATTTTATTGTACTCAATAGCTGTACAAAATATCATTTGAATTCCATGACGTGTTTTCAAGTTATTGGTCGGAAACTCAAAATTTCATGAAATTTGATTTTTCAAAGTGGCCTATCTCGAAAACTATTTTTTGGATCATGCTGAAAATCTAACTTGACCTGTATTTTATTGTACTAAACAGCTGTGCAAAATATCATTCAAATCCTTTGATTCGTTTTCAAGTTATTGGTCGGAAACCTTCGGGGGACAGACAGACGGACGGACAGACACCGAAAAAGTGAGGGTATAACATAATACCCTGCCACTTCGTGTGCTGCCCTGCTGCAGGTCTCAGTAAGAGAAGTACCCGTAGGATCCCCATGCAGAAGGCTAAATTTCCCGTCCCTACCCATTACTTCTTTTTCCAGTGGCAGTCAAAACTCTCCAACCCGATGCCTTGTGTCCCCATTTCCTCCACTTCATCATCATTTCATGTTCATTGTATCACCACTTTCAGGTTCATCTCCCGGATATAGCCGAAATCGTGCTGCTTGGGAGTAAAGCAATAATTAACTAACTAACTAATTTAACGAAAAATAGTTTAAAGTATATACAGTGAAACCAGCAATAGGACTTTGGGATTTGTACGGTTTTGAAAGGTGTTCGTTTTTTTCAGGGTTCAATCACAAATGGAAATGGACAATAGATAAAGGAACTTGAAATTATGTGAACAAATAAGGAAAGGATATAACATCATGAAGACCAATTCTACAATCAAGAGAAGCATTAATATTTTCTGAACTAAGAGCTCAATTTAGAAAATCCTTTTATACCAACTAAATGAATTATTTGTAAAACAATTTGCCCTTAACTGCCTGGTCCTGGGAGAAATCTTATAGACAATTTTAAGAGTTATCTCCCTTTCTTACATTTTTTCAATGCATTCTATATATTTTATTCTCCCATGACCAGGGCTAGTTTGGAAAAAGAGCACAAAAGATCAAAGCAGGGTGCTAGTAGGAGTAACACATCAAACATATATTGATGAAGGCTTTCCACTCATGAACCGCTCTTTGCATGATTCTTATCACAATATTCACGGGAAAATTCAGAATTATTATGATAAAAAAGAAAGGATATGGGTTTACCTTCCCTCTTTTCAGTTTACATAGGTTATCTCCCATAAGCAGGGGTTATCTAACTTTGCAGGAGGTGTAATTTCTTAGCCCCTCTGTTCTTTTCATGGAAAATCAAAGAAAAATCTAGAGAGATCTGAAAGAAATTAGGGATTTCCCAAAATTTCACAAGAACTTTACTATATAAAATCTTTAAAGTTTACATTTTTATTGCAGATTATTTAATAAGTATTTTTGTAAAAGGAACTGTTTTAAAAAGTTACATAACTATCTCAGAATGTTGGGAAATCCCTTTTCTTTCTGAACCCCTCAAATTTATCATAGGATTTCAACAATAAATCCAGAGAAAATAAATTTCATACCTGCTGTAAAGTTAGATAACTCATGCATATGGGAGATAACCTATGTTAACTGAAAAGAGGGAATATCCACAGATACCCTGTTCATTTCGTTTTCTTAAACTTTTTTATTATCTTGTTTATATTTTAGTGTTTGAATTTTTGTTAATTGTTTTTGTTGTCAACAAGATGAATTGATGCAGTGATAATGGATGTGCCGGTCATAAAGGTATTACGTAATATTCTAAAAGCTCTAATTACAAAATAAAAGCATCAAAGTATATTTTCCATATCTAGTGCAAGCCATTGGTTAATATAAATCAACTTTACCATTTCACGCGTATGTCTCTGTTACAGGGAATGTGTGTAATTAAGGATCACGTGTAATTCCTATCCGGGTGGCGAATAGGCCCGCTGCAGCGCTAAGCCTGTCGGTAAAAGTCCACCAAAGAGCGCTCAGAAACCTGACATCGGATCAGGCCGCTTTGCCCACAAAGCGACTGGGATGTGTGCCCCAGGTGGTTGAAAGGGGCGGCGATAATGCGGAAAACCTGACTGCAAACCATAGTGGTGCACCGTGTTGGGAAAAATGTCACGTTCCTCGCACGTTAAAGAACTCTGATGCAGGTCTCGGTAAGAGTAGGACCCGTAGGATCCCCATGCAGGAGGCTAAATTTCCCGTCTTAAATTTTTGGTATGTGAGTCTACCATGATGAGTTACAGGTCAAGTTCGAGTTTCGTTCTGGTCCACTGATTTTGACCTAAATTACGGCCCTTGAACTTAGCAAATTTTGTAAAAAAAAAGTTTTCCGCACTTTTTTTCCACATCCTTGCATATATTCAAAAGATTTTTGGTATGTGAGTCTACCATGATGAGTTACAGGTCAAGTTCGAGTTTCGTTCCGGTCCACTGATTTTGACCCAAATTAGGGCCCTTGGACTTAGCAAATTTGGTAAAAATAACAGTTTTATTTTATTTGCCAGCGGGGCATCAGTGTCATCTTGACACATTTCCTTGTTTTCCCAAATTTTACACGTTTTCCTTGACCCTCAGAATGAAGTTAAAACGAATTTTGTTCTTTTTGGCCGGATTTCACGGAGTGAAAAATCCGGGTTATACAATGGTGAATGTCGGGCGGGCGGGGAAGAAATTTTCGTAACAGTTTTCTCAGCAACTACTTATCACAGCCACTTAATATTTGGTATACAGCATCAGGGTTGAGTCCCATAACGTGGGATGCGATTTCATGTCTGTCGCTCACCTACTTCCTGTTTACCGACTTAGTTAATTTTTCGTAACAGTTTTCTCAGCAACTATTTATCATAGCCACTTGATATTTGGTATACAGTATCAGGGTGAGGTCCCATAACGTGGGATGCGATTTCAGGTCCGTTCCTCATCTACTTCCTGTTTACCGATTTTTGACAATAATGTCCAATAGTAGAAAATTTTTGTAACAGTTTTCTTAGCAACTACTAATCACAGCCTCTTGATATTTGGTATGCAGCATCAACATGGGCTCCCATAACGTGGGATGTGATTTCAGCTCTGTCGCTCACCTACTTCTTGTTAAACGAAATCCAGCCATTTCTGTCTTTGACCTGTCCCGTGCGCGGCCCGGGAGGCGAATAGGCCCGCAGCAGCGCTTAGGTTGTCGGTAAAAGTCCACTAAAGAGCGCTCAGAAACCTGACATCGGGGTCAGGCCACTTTGCCCACAAAGCGACTGGGATGTGTGCCCCAGGTGGTGGAATTGGGCAGCCCTGACATCAAGAGATGCGGGGTCGTCAGGCGATAAGGCGGAAAACCTGACCGCAAACCATAGTGGTGCACCGTGTTGGGAAAAATGTCACGTTCCTCGCACTTTAAAGAACCCTGCTGCAGGTCTCGGTAAGAGTAGGACCCGTAGGATCCTCATGCAGGAGGCAAAATTTCCCGTCCCTACCCATCACTCATTTTTCCAGTGGCAGTCAAAACTCTCCTATCTTATTGGCCTTGTGTCCCCATTTCCTCCACTTCATCATCATTTCATGTTCATTGTATCACCACGTTCATGTTCATCTCCCGGATATAGCCGAAATCGTGCTGCTTGGGAGTAAAGCAATAACTAACTAACTAACTAACTGTCTTTGACCCATTTTCCTTTCTACTTGGTGATAATCGACAACAACACTCCATTGGTCTGCATGGTTATGTTTTATTTATAAAGGTCGACATGTTTCATCTGCCAGGCAGGCGTCTTCATTTTTTTTAGCTGAAGTACATAAGTTGGTTCAACAAAAGTCGTCACAGATAGATATTATAACGTTGTACAAAGATAGAAATAGATAGCATTTAACGACAGAATTAAAAGAGGATTATGAATAGAGCTACTTATAATAGTAATGTTGTAAATATAAACATTATAAATATGTATTAATGTTGTAAATTATTTGTATTATTGAATGATAAGATTTATTAAACTAGAGTTCCGTGTTATCATCCCTACATAGACCCGTGCGGGGCCCGGGTGGCGAATAAGCCCGCAGCAGAGCCTAGCTTATCGCAAGAGGCGACTAAGGGTCTTGGGATTCTGACGTCGGGTCAGTGCTCAGCCCACAGAGCGACCAAGTGTGTACCCTAGGTGGCTGAATAGGGTGGCCCTTGTCCGCGGGGTTTGTCAGGTCTAAAATACGGACACCCTGACTGCTGACAATAGTGGTCCAACGTGTGTTGAGAATGCCACGCTTCATGCACTTAAAAGTACCCTTTGTGGACCGCCAAGTAGTGCACCATATAGGCTAAATTATCCGCCCCTACCCACCTCTCTCCTTTTCCAGTGGTTCTTCAAAATTTACAGTTCCTTTGTTCCCCACCCCCATATTTCATTAAGCATCATGATTTCATGTTCATTTTATCATCCTTTTCGTGTCCATCGCCTATAAATAACCTATTTAGCGTTGCACGGGCGTAACACCAACTCACTCGCCAATAAAAAAAAATTGAAAATCGGACCACAAATTAAAAAATCCTTTTTTATGTGGCCCATTTTGACCCTCAGTAGCAATGTTAAAAGTGCAGTATATATATAAAATGTTTGCTTATTAAGTTGACAGAATTTAATGATAAATTCAATAAAAAAAGAATATTCAAAATGGTTCAAATGTCATGTTTTAAAATTCTATAGGCTTTAGGTGCATTGTGTATATATTTATAAGTAAAGTTAAATTCAAAGTATTCATTTAGTTTGAATAAAGAATTAGCTTGTAAAAAGGTTATTTTCAAGCCAGATGTTTCATATTGCTTAATTCTAATATACAGTCTGTAAACGTTTTGTTTGGAAAAAAAAACAGAACATGAAAGCATGCATATATAAATATGCTCGGGTATATGAAGTTTTCACAGTTATCTTTCTTGTGATTCTTGATATCATCTATGAGCTTCCAGTACTTTTTAGGACTATTACCTTGCAAATAATGTAATTCATTAATATAATAATTAAAACGGAACTACAAGATGTATTACCCTAGGGAAAGTTTTTACTATTTTGGGAAATAGTAGTTTAATTATTTCTGATATTAAACTATAGTGGGCCAACGTGTGTGGAGAGTGCCACGCTTCATGCACGTCAAAGACTCCTTTGTGGACCGCCAAGTAGTGCATCACATAGACCAAATTTTCCGCCCCCTATCCACCTCTCCCCTTTTCCTTTGGTTCTTCAAAATTAACCGTTCTGCACCCACATATTTCATTTATCATCATCATTTCATGTTCATTTTATCATCCTTTTCATGTTCATCGCCTGTAAATAACCTATATAACACCAACTCACACACTCACTCTGATATTAAAAACTCATATGTTTTATATAGACCCGTGGCATTCAATCAATCAGATTGTATCTCTTACTCGGTCAAACAACAAAGATAACTCACTATTGGTCGACACGACTGGGGTATGGTAAGTCAGGTGTGACTCTAGGAAGTCCACCAATGGAGGATCTATCACTTTTATTTTGTCCGCATTATCAGTGCTATTAATGATGAGCCCCTGGCGGTTTTCGATTATGCGGACGATTGGTTTGTTGCCGGAATTACTACCCTAATGAACAATGAAAGAGCTCCAAAGGTCACTCAAAGGTATGTGACTAGCCGGATTTGTCTCAAAGTTGTTCCTTTTCCGTCAATTGTCTCTAGATCGCAATGCCATACTAGAATATATTGTCGATATCCTTAAGCTGCCACATATCTATAAAATTGTAATTAGAAATGTGCATTTCTTAAGCCACGAATCTTAATCAAAGCCGATGTTTGTATTTTTCGAATTTATGTTATTTGTTTTTTTTTTGTCGAGAGGGTCTTTCATTGGTACTTTAGAATTGGTCAATCCAGGGCCAACTGCGAAACAGCGAACTGCTGGTCACATTGAAGTCGGTTGGCTGTTTTCTGTTGTGGATTATTTTTTAAGTGGTCGTTTATATCGAGGTTGTGTCGCGTTCACCTTTATTCACATCTCATCTACGACAATAACACGTATGTACTTTGGCTGTTGTGGCACGTCAGTTAACAATTTCTGATGTCTTTGCAAAGTATTTCCAGTCCAGGGCATGTCTGTTAAACAATAAGATTATATCTATGGCCTGGACTAATAGCAATGTGACCCCACCAATGGTCCACACGACTGGGGTATGGTAGGTCAGGAGTGACCCTAGGAAGTCCACCAATGGTGGATATACCACTTTCATTTTGTTCGCATTATCAGGGCACTCAATGACGGGCCCCTGACGGTTTTTGATTATGCGTACGATTGGTTGTTCAACAATGAAAGAACTCCAATGGTCACTCCCTTGCGGGCCCGGGTGGCGAATAGGCCCGCAGCAGAGCCGAGCTTGTCGTAAGAGGCGACTAAGGCTCTTGGGATACTGACGTCGGGTCGATACACAGCCCACAGAGTGACCAAGTGTGTACCCTAGATGGCAGAATAGGGTGGCCCTCGTCCGCGGCGGTTGTCAGGTCTATGATACGGAAACCCTGACCGCTGACCATAGTGGTCCAACGTGTGTAGGGAGTGCAACGCTTCATGCACGTTAAAGATCCCTTTGTGGACCGCCAAGTAGTGCACCACATAGGCTAAATTTTTCGCCCCTACCCACCTCACCCCATTTCTTGTGGTTCATTAAAATTTACCTGTCATTTGTTTCCCATCCCACCCTCATCTTTCATTTATCATCATCATCATTTCATGTTCATTTTATCATCCTTTTCATGTTCATCGCCTATAAATAACCTATATAGCGTTGCACGGGCGTAAAACACCAACTCACTCACTCAAAAGTATGTGACTAGCTAGATTCGTCTCAAAGTTGGTCCTTTTCCCTTAATTATCGACAGATCACGCTGCCACACCGCAATATATTGTCGACATCCTTAAGCTGCAACCAATCTCTATTATTCATATTCATACAATGTTTGGCATTTTCAATATTTTTGGTAGAGCGCCTCTGATGAGTCTTGAAAAGACGAAACGCGCGTCAGACGTAGCAAAAATTTTTTGTCTGGAACTTTGTTGTCATTTGTATTTTATTGTAAATGTGCCTGTCAGGAATCTTTATTAAAGCTGATGTTTGTATTCGTACCTAATGTTATTTGTTACAGACCGTTTGGATTTTTTTTTGTCAAGGAAAGGGTCTTTCAAAACAGCGAACTGCTACTGCTGGCTGTTTTCCGTTGTGGTTTCTTTTTTAATTGTCGTTTATATCGAGGTTGTGTCGCGCTCACTATTGGTCGACACGACTGGGGTATGGTAAGTCAGGGGTGACCTTAGGAAGTCCACCAATGGTGGATATATCACTTTCATTTTGTCCGCATTGTCAGTGCTATTAATGATGAGCCCCTGGCGGTTTTCGATAATACGGACGATAGGTTTGTTGCCGGGATTACTACCCTGATGAACAATGAAAGAGCTCCAAAGGTCTCTCATTGGTATGTGACTAGCCGGATTCGTCTGAAAGTTGGTCCTTTTCCCTGAATTGTCGCTAGATCGCATTGCCATGCATACCACAATATATTGTCGATATCCTTAAGCTGCCACCTATCTTTAAAATTGTAATAAGAAATGTTCCTGTCTTAAGCCATTAATCTTAATCTAAGCCGATGTTTGTATTTTTAGAATTTATGTTATTTGTTTTTTTTTGTCGAGCGGTTCTTTCATTGGTACTTTAGGATTGGTCAATCCAGGGCCAACTGCAAAACAGCGAACTGCTGGTCACATTGAAGGCGGTTGGCTGTTTTCTGTTGTGGATTATTTTTTTGAGGTTGTCGTAGAGGCGACTAAGGGTCTTGGGATTCTGACGTCGGGTCAGCGCTCAGCCCACAGAGCGACCAAGTGTGTACCCTAGGTGGCTGAATAGGGTAGCCCTCGTCCGCGGGGGTTGTCAGGTCTATAATACGGAAACCCTGACCACCGACCATAGTGGGCCAACGTGTGTGGAGAGTGCCACGCTCCATGCACGTAAAATACCCCTTTGTGGACCGCCAAGTAGTGCACCACATAGGCTAAATTTTCCGCCCCTACCCACCTCTCCCCTTTTCCTGTGGTTCTTCAAAATTTACCGTTCCTTTGTGTCCCACCCCATCCCCATATTTCATTTATCATCATCATTTCATGTTCATTTTATCATCCTTTTCATGTTCATCGCCTGTAAATAACCTATATAGCGTTGCACGGGCGTAAAACACCAACTCACTCACTCACTCACTCACTTGAAGTTGTCGTTTATATCGAAGTTGTGTCGCGTTCACCTTTATCCACATCTCATCTACTATAGGTTACAACCGACAATTACACGTATGTACTTTGGCTGTTGTGGTACGGCAGTTAACAATTTCTGATGTCCGCAAAGTATTTCCGGTCCAGGGCATGGCTGTTAAACAAAAAAGATTATATCTATGGCCTGGGCTATTAGCAATGTGAACCCACCAATGGTCCACACGACTTGGGTATGGAAGGTCAGGAGTGACCATAGAAAGTCCACCAATGGTGGATATACCACTTTTATTTTCTTCGCATTATCAGGGCACTCAATGACGGGCTTTTGACGGTTTTTGATTATGCGTACGATTGGTTGTTCAACAATGACAGAGCTCCAAAGTTCACTCAAAATCATGTGACTAGCTAGATTCATCTAAAAATTGGTCCTTTTCCCTTAATTGTCGATAGATCGCGTTGCCACACCGCAATATATTGTCTAAATCCTTGAGCTGCAACCAATCTATGTTATTGTAAATGTGCCTGTCAGGAATCTTTATTAAAGCTGATGTTTGTATTCGTCGAACTAATGTTATTTGTTTGGATTATTTTTGTCAAGGAGAGGGTCTTTCATTGGCAAATTTAGAATTGGTAAAGACAGGGCCAAATGCAAAACAGCGAACTGCTACTGCTGGCTGTTTTCCTTTGTGGTTTCTTTTTAAATTGTCTTTTATATCGAGGTTATGTCGCGTTCACCATTTCCACATCTCATTATCTTCTACTAAAGGTTACAGCTGAAAATAGAATGATGTACTGTTGCTGTTGTGGCACTGCGAAAACGTCGAATCTTGGCTTAATGTCCCTCGAACCATCCGAGAGAAAGTCGAACTTGATATAATAATAATAAAAAAAAGAGTTATTTGATACCTTAACGGTCAGAAAGGTGTAACAAAATATTATCTCTCCTGTAAATATTTTGTATGTTTGATTAAGCTGAAATTCACATCATTCTTAAGTGACACATTGAGCTGAAATCACTAACATAATCTTTTGATTAATAAAATGTAGTTTATGTTTTCCTTAAGGTCAGGTACAAAAAAATGGACAAAATATTATTCTTTTTTCTAAGTTGGGATGTTTAACTCATAGAAAAAAAAAGATTTTATTATCTATGGAATAACCGGAACTCTATAAACGTGACAAGCAAGTTGTTATTACAAAATAATGTTTAGAGCGAAGAATTGCATACTTTCACATTACGACCAATCCTGTGCTTTGTTGTCAAAATGGAAATCGGAAAATGATATTCTTTTTTGTCACAATAAAGTCTAAAACGTTAAGAATTTGGAAAAAAAGGTACCTTAAGGTTATTGAGGACACCTGTCATGTGACCAAAAACAGCTAAAAATGCAAAAAACAAGTGCAAATGTCACAAATACCTTGAAACTTGTATTAAATAGTTTCATTTAATAAAACTTAATCAAAATAAATTAATTTGAATACAAATAAAACAACTCTTCCTTTCTAAATAAAATTTTCCCGTGCGGGGCCCGGGTGGTGAATAGGCCCGCAGCAGAGCCTAGCTTGTCGTAAGAGGCGACTAAGGGTCTTGGGATTCTGACGTCGGGTCAGTGCTCAGCCCACAGAGCGACCAAGTGTGTACCCTAGGTGGCTGAATAGGGTAGCCCTCGTCCGCAGGGGTTGTCAGGTCTATAATACGGAAACCCTGACCGCCGACCATAGTGGGCCAACGTGTGTGGAGAATGCCACGCTTCATGCACGTAAAATACCCCTTTGTGGACCGCCAAGTAGTGCACCACATAGGCTAAATTTTCCGCCCCTACCCACTTCTCCCCTTTTCCTGTGGTTCTTCAAAATTTACCGTCCCTGTGTTTCCCACCCAATCCCATATTTCATTTATCATCATCATCATTTCATGTTCATTGTATCATCCTTTTCATGTTCATCGCCTGTAAATAACCTATATAGCGTTGCACGGGCGTTAAACATCAACTCACTCACTCACTCAAAATAACATTTTCAAATAAAACAAGGGAGATAATCCACTTGAAAAATGACCAAAAATTTACAAAGATTTGTATTGTAGACAGAAAAGTAAGCTGGTGACCCCTAGTTTTTATTGTTTTATTGCAATATATATTGTATTTCATTGATTTTTATCGAATAAAAATAAAATTTAAATTCGTGGATTTTTTCTGCGACAAGATTTTATGCTAATTATTTGGCCTTTCCTATATACTCTATAGTAATTTGGGAAAACTTTGAACCTTAATTTTTGGAAAGCAAGCCTGGAAAGGGGGTCCAATATTTTTACACAAGATAAAGTATATACCTAATACTGATATATAAAAAAATTTGACATTTTAAATTCGGCATTATATTTGGGGTCAGGTGTCCTCACTAACCTTAAATTTATTTTATTGATAAATACTTACTTTATAAGTCTCTCAACTTCTCTAAATTCTCTGTGTCTAAAAAGACTGTCATTTGGATTTGAGGAATACAAAAAATGTTTATTTCTAATATGTTGCATGGTGGTGAATCTGATGTTAAAACGCATTAACACCGTGACTTGTTTTGTCTGAAATTGTAAAATACCAAAGGTCACTACTCTCCAATCAAAATCTCCCTTTCAGATTGGGACAATTGATTACCTCACTGTGTACTTACACAATTTGAAACAAACTTTCAATGTTCTTTCATAGCATTTGGTCAACAAAACAAAAGTTATTGTGTAAATAAATAACAAATAGACAATAAAGAGATGTGGAATAAGTATACGCGCTTTTTATCGCCCCTTTGGGGCCCTTAATTTCTTAAGGGAAAAAAGGGGAACACCCAAAATCACCCCATCCTTTCTTTTATAGTTAGTAACATTTATGTTAAGTTTCATAACATTTGGTCAACAGGTCATAATTTGGTCATAAAATGACCCCAAAAGCGGAGGTGCACATCTTCAATATATCTGCAATCACGGTGTAAAATTTCATAAAGATCTAGTGTTCCGTTTCTGAAATTAAGATTACACAAGATAAACACTCTATAGCGTTAAGGACGGACAGACAGATATACGGACGGACGTAGTGACCGGACTCCTAGATCTGTTTTTACCTTAGCCAGGTAAAAATGTTCCACAAATTGTGTGTCAAGGGCAGAATTAAAGGCTCTCCCTGTTGAAAGTTTGAAAAAAAACAAGCTTTACTCTATCTTTCTAGACTACACTATGAAAAGGATGAGGGGCATTAAGACCCATAATTGACCCAAGAAAATGTAATTGGTTCAAATATTATGATATTTATAAGAAATAACAACTTATAAGTGGTAACAAATAAAACACATCAAATAAGGCAAAATTGAATCATTGTGACATAATAATGACATCACATTATGCAGTCCTATTTGACAAAATGGGGAAAATCTGTAATTTTGAATGATTTCAGTACATATTTTCGTCCAGAACTTTAAACTGTTATAAATGGTAAATTATATTTATTTTGATTTTATTTATTTTTTTATTTTATTATCATTTTACACATTTTTTTGCAAGTATAAAGTTTTTGTTTAGATGCGCCTACCTTTTTCCAGACTAAAAAGTGTACGAAAATCAGCAAAAACCAATGACATTATGACAATTTATTTTCAGTTAACTGATTGGCATGACAACTTAACTGATCCGGCAAAAGCTTATCATTTTCATTAAGCGTAATATTTGATCAATGTCTCAGCAACTAAGGAAATCTATACACTTGCAAAAAAGTATTGCAAGACCATATTTAAATTGCGATACAATATTTAATGCTTAAGATATTTTGTAAATTGTTTTGTCGTTTGATAAATTTGGAAAATTCTTTCGAAGTTTAACAAAAACTACCCCTACCACGGACTTTTTTGAAATTCTCAGTCAGGCTCCTCAAAAATAAAGTTTATCCTTCGTCTACTCAAAATTATTAAATTTCCATATTTTTACCCCAAAGTGTATGGCAATGGCCATGATAGTCCACAACACCATTTTTTAAAAAGAATATTATTCAATTTATTGTAAAAACTATAAGAATTCAGATCATACGCTGAAGATACCCCTGTGTTTGTACTGAATCCTACGAGACTGTTTCTTACTGTTTTCGTTGGATTTCACATTTGTCGTAATAATCGTCTTTTTGAACTGGATCAACTGAATTAGACATGTGCTAATGAATTTTCCAAATGATAACAATGTCATTTTGTATCGTTCCAAGCAAGAATTGACATTGAGAATGACTTTTTGTGACTCCTTCATACTGAGTCAATCATGCAAGTGGTAAAAAATTGAAAGACAGCAAACGAGTGTATTGCATTGTTTTAACATTTTCAACTTTACAAAAAGTCCAGGTTATCATGGCATCAACAAAAAATTATGGAAATTATCGTTTTCATTTCGTTTCACAAGATTTTCGTTGATATGATGTACTAGTCATCCTGGTATAGCCATAGAAAAACATGAAAATAGATTTTAAACAACAGTTTTATGAAACTTTGGTTGCCTTCTTTTGAAAAAACCCACATCAATTAAACCGTCTACCGCATTTTAAGAAAAAAAAAATCAATCTTTAAAAATGGTTTCAAATGGAAAAAAAAGAAAGTGGCTTCTTTTTGTGAGTACAATAATAAGCATGGTCATTTGACAGGAAATTGCTTTCAAAAAGGATAAATTGTCACCTAAAATAATCATCATTACAAATTTAATCAGATTTGTTTTGAATTACACCGCGACTAATTTTTAATTGGAGAGACTAATAGTTGTAAATGGTACATTTTTTTGCACAAATGAACACTTTTTAAAATGCCATTTGTAAAAAATAAATTTGAATATTTTATTCATTTTTATCACGAAACACTTTACAACTACCATCAGCACATATTAATATTTATTGTTGATATGTTTCATAACAGTAAAATTGTCTTTTTCCAATTTTTATAAACACAGCCGTCATTCGGTATCGCGAGTTTTTGCCTCGTGAAGGAATCGACAACGGCGGCAAAGTATAGAAAGCTGCTAGTGGATGGAGGAGGCAACGAGTTCGTGATGGAGCATAAACTATAATTTACCCGAAATTTTGTTTGTTTCACTAAGTATTAAAGGTGTTTCAAAACAAACGAAGAAAATAAAACTGTCTGCCAAAATGATTACTATTACTCTGTATAATACATAAAAAATTACACGAAAAAGCCTCACCACTTAAGAGAAATGACAAAAGGCGTTACTGCACCCTTTACTTTTTGGGGTTAGAAAAATAAAATTTTTATACAAAAATGTATTAAACTACACACGACAATGACATATCATTATATCTAACACAAATTTTGTCAATTCTTGACAGTTGATATGATATGAAAAGTGATTGGAAAGTAATAAAATTTAATTTCCCCCCTCTCCCACCCCAAAAAATGCTCTTTTTGCTCATGAATAATGCGGCGACGATTTATCGCTAGTGAAGTAGCAAGCGTGACCAGCAAAATATGACCTCAAAATAGTAAATTAAACATTGAAACGGCCATTAAATGACACAAAAGTAAAGTCATATAAAAAAAATTACCGACACGGTCAACTTATCAATCCAGTAACCTTAGGAGTATAAGTCAATAATTACAAATTCACTAGTATACTGACTAAAATTTGGAAAAGGTTTTTAAAATTATATGAATATGTTGAAAAAATTGAAGTGCAATTGCATGAATAAAAAATTTCTTAAATTTTCCTACATATGCGAGCTGAACACTCATTGACATATAACTTTTGTGTTAGTGCTTAGTATTGTAGTTATTTTTTTCATTGTATCAGTAAAATGTCAATTATGGCAAAAATCTATTTCACGGGCAATAATTGACTGGACCCTGTTACTACCTAATCGCTCATTACAATGTAATATGGGTTCAGTTTTGGTGATTAATTCATTACTCTGACCATGGAAGTGTGAAATTGACAGGAATTCCAACAAAAAAATAATACAATTAATTTCCCACTGTATATTTATAGATAATAAAGGTACCGACTCAGTTTATCAAGTAGGTGGTAACACGCTTGAAGACGATCTGCGTTTCCGCCACCAGTATTGAAGATAATAATTACATAAGTTTTCTATCGATGGCCTTATCAGTTACCTTATTAACAAGGATACGGGACTGTCTGTGGTCCCCTTGTTGTGCATTTACCTGTTGGCAACGGCTTCCACTTCTTATTAAAAAATTAAGATTCAAAAAATTGTAAAAATCGACCAACAATAAGCAAAGTTATGACACGAAAAAGAAAAAGAATCTGGTCAATTATGCATAATTTGAAGAAAGCGTGTTTTTTTAAAACTGTGATTTCTTTTATAAAGGTACGTATACTTGTCTGATTATAAAAATATTATATTCTTCAAAAGGAAAGTTTAATCTTCTTTGTGATATGTGTCCCTACCTTGTAGGATGTTGTAGGAGTCCCGTGCGGGGCCCGGGTGGCGAATAGGCCCGCAGCAGAGCCTAGCTTGTCGTAAGAGGCGACTAAGGGTCTTGGGATTCTGACGTCGGGTCAGTGCTCAGCCCACAGAGCGACCAAGTGTGTACCCTAGGTGGCTGAATAGGGTAGCCCTCGTCCGCGGGGGTTGTCAGGTCTATAATACGGAAACCCTGACCGCCGACCATAGTGGGCCAACGTGTGTGGAGAGTGCCACGCTTCATGCACGTAAAAGACCCCTTTGTGGACCGCCCAGTAGTGCACCACATAGGCTAAATTTTCCGCCCCTACCCATCTCTCCCCTTTTCCTGTGGTTCTTCAAAATTTACCGGTCCTTTGTGTCCCACCCCATCCCCATATTTCATTCATCATCATCATTTCATGTTCATTTTATCATCCTTTTCATGTTCATCGCCTGTAAATAACCTATATAGCGTTGCACGGGCGTAAAACACCAACTCACTCACTCACTCATGTTGTAGGATACTTCAACAGCTAAAATAAAGTGAAAGAAATTTATAGTGATATACGGAAATTCGTCTAATTCTTCCAGTTTTATGAGAAAACTGCGGATTTTACTTATTTTTCTTTCAACGGTCTTATTGCCACTCATCCTTTAATTTAATTCCTGCAGTTTTATGAGAAGACGCCGGTTTAACAGGAAGATTATTTATAACTAATAGAACAAAAAAATAATACCAAAAACACTAGAGAACAAAAATGTAAAGAAATTTGAAAAAAATGTAAAGAAATTTGAAAAAAATGTATGGAGAGAAAAAAACCGTACACTATATGCTAATTTTCAAAGAAAGAATGATCGAAGAATACATATAAATACGAATTTCTTTAAATATTTTAATTGCAAAATTAAAGGATGCACCTGCACACGATAAACACATGACCCTTAGACCCTACATCATCGTTTTTTAATACAGATATTTTTTAAGAATATTTTGTAAAAAAAAAAAAAAAAAAATAAAAACATTTTGAAATATTAGAAAAAAATACATGTACTACTCAACTTTCATTTAAAAAGAAAATGTAGTTGTATGCGTTCTGTGTTTTATGTTCGACTAGAAATCATTAATATAAAAAAGGATTTCCACTAAAAATATAGGCAAACTTCGATCAGCATGGCGTAATTAGTAGGTACTTGACGTTTTCGTGGAAACGCAGATTGAACGTTTGAAGTGGGGTTTGTTGGAATTCCTGTCAATTTCATACTTCCATGCTCTGACGCACGTTTTGTCTATAAAAGACTCATACCCATACTAGAAATTTTACAAGCTAAGGTAAGTTAGAAGATACAAAACGTCGATTTTTTATTGTGAGCGGAATCATTCCACCCATCCTGATTTTTTTACATCAGTCGATAGATTCTAAATCCGTCAATAACAGTCGGTGTTTTCAAGAGAGTCCAGTTTATTTTCTTGTCTTTATGGTTCAAATTCTCCCTTGTTAAATTGAACATTTATCGATTTGATGTTTATTCTGGATTATTTTGTGCTTTGTTAGAGACTATCAATAGGGGAAAGGTTGGGCCTATCAATAGGGGAAAGGTTGGGCCCACAAAAAACTTGTTTAATGCCGCACCATTGTAAATGTGCCTGTCCTAAGCCAGGAATATCTGTCAATGCTTATGTTTGCACTCGTCATCTTTATGCTAGGTGTTCTTTGTCCAGAAGTCCCGTGCGGGGCCCGGGTGGCGAATAGGCCCGCAGCAGAGCCTAGATTGTCGTAAGAGGCGACTAAGGGTCTTGGGATTCTGACGTCGGGTCAGTGCTCAGCCCACAGAGCGACCAAGTGTGTACCCTAGGTGGCTGAATAGGGTAGCCCTCGTCTGCGGGGGTTGTCAGGTCTATAATACGGAAACCCTGACCGCCGACCATAGTGGGCCAACGTGTGTGGAGAGTGCCACGCTTCATGCACGTAAAAGACCCCTTTGTGGACCGCCCAGTAGTGCACCACATAGGCTTAATTTTCCGCCCCTACCCATCTCTCCCCTTTTCCTGTGGTTCTTCAAAATTTACCGTTCCTTTGTGTCCCACCCCATCCCCATATTTCATTTATCATCATCGTTTCATGTTCATTTTATCATCCTTTTCATGTTCATCGCCTGTAGATAACCTATATAGCGTTGCACGGGCGTAAAACACCAACTCACTCACTCACTCTTTGTCCAGAATGAGGTCTTTCTTTACCATTTTTTTCGATTGGCATTTGGGTCCAATATAAGGCAGTGCTAGTCTTTTTGTGTAAATCTCAACTTTTATGTCCAATGTCAAGACGTCTAAATTAATATGACTGTTTTTGGCTTTATAGATATTTAAAAAATGTTTTAAAAACTGACATGTGTAACATAGGTTTGCTTTAGTAGCGCGCAAGATGTCTATTTATTATACATTTGAAGAATCGCACATTGAACAAGAGGCTCCCATGAGCCTCAATCGCTCACCCACTCTTGATCTCGACCATATAAAGACTTAAGTAGAGCTAAATGAGCTGAACATTTAAGCAAGCAACAGCTGTTCTCTATCTATTATAGTTTTACATTCTATAAGCCAAAAACACTATTTTTCACCTTTCAGAGGCTCTAACCCCTATAAGGGGTCATCTTACAACTTCAACCCTATGGACACTTTTGTAGAGTTAAATGAATCGAACAATTAAGCAAGCAACAGCTTTTCTCTATCTGCTATAGTTTTCATTTGATTTGCCAAAAAAATGAAAAAACGTTATTTTAGGGGCCATAACCCCTATAAGGGGTCATCTGACACCTTCGACCCTATGGCTATTTTGAAGAACTAAATGAGCTGAACATTTAAGTAAGTAACAGCTTTTCTCTGACTATCTATTATAGTTTTCATTCTATAAGCCAAAACACTATTTTTCACCTTTAAGGGGCTGTAACCCCTATAAGGAGTCAGCTGACAACTTCTACCCTATAGAGACTTTTGTAGAAATAAATGAGCTCAACATTTAAGCAAGCAACAATTATGTGTTTAAATTTGTGTACTTTGTCTTAGATTATTAATAGGGGAACCGTTTTACCGCCACTTTTTATATGTGCCTGTCCAAAGCCATGATTCTTTTACAAAGTTTTTTTTGGTACTTGTCTTTTATATGATAGGCAGCCATTTTCAAAATGACCAACACCATAAATAGTTATTTGTAAAATAAAATCTTCAACCCAAAAAAGGGAAACACAGCCCTATTGGCTCCTTGTGTAAAGTCTAGGAAAAAATAGTTGAAGTGATTATTTCTTTAACATACTAGTATCTTTTTATCTACTGACGTGGGGCCACTAGGCAATCTGCCCACTTTTGCACCAGCACAGAAATAATATAATGCCTAGGGAGGGAATTGAACCCTCTTACGTCAGTGTCAAAAAACTAAAATGTTTGTTGGGCCAAAAATGGCCCTTGTCAACCCTAGTCCTTTTGCCATGATTCGTCATGCAAAAAAATCTCAGAAACCGTAACTGTTATAAATAAACTGTTAACACAGAGACATGTCTCGCCTGTCGCAACTGGACACAGTATAAAATGAAGTAAAAAGTGTAAAATCTCAAAGTCAGTAGACTGTGACTGCAGGATCATACAGATAAAATACTTTTGAAATTGATCTGTACTGATGTTAATGCAAGTGCATACCCAATATCAATGATGTACCATAACTGCTTCATGTTAAACAGACGTAAGAAAAAAGGTTAACCTCACCCAAATCGGTGTAAAATTTCAAAGTCAGTAGACCGTGACTGCAGAAGCATACAGATAAAATGCTTTTGAAATTGATCTGTACTAATGCTAATGCAAGTGCATACCCAATATCAATGGTGAACCATAACTGCTTCATGTTAAACAGACTTAAGAAAAAAGGTTAACCTCGCCCAAATCAGTGTAAAATTTCAAAGTCAGTAGACTGTGACTGCAGGAGCATACAGGTGAAATGCTTTTAAAACTGATCTGTACTGATGCTGATGCAACTGCATACCAAATATCAATGGTGTAACATAACTGCTTCATGTTAAACAGACTTAAGAAAAAAGGTTAACCTCGGCCAAATCAGTGTAAAATTTCAAAGTCAGTAGACCGTGACTGCAGGAGCATACAGGTGAAATCCTTTTAAAACTGGTCTGTACTGATGCTGATGCAACTGCATACCAAATATCAATGGTGTAACATAACTAGTTCACACAAAACAGACTTAAGCAAAAACTTTAACCAATTGTGGACGCCGCCGCCGTCGCCGTCGCCGTCGCCGCCGGAATCACCATACCTAAGTCTCGCCTTTTGCGACATTCGTCGCAGGCGAGACAAAAATCTGAAGTATGGAATTTGTTACCTGACTTCTGTCCATGATTTGTCATGCAAAAAAAAAAAAATTTCGAACAACTTCCTGATTACGTGTTTTTATCCCGAAAAGTGCGCCAACAAAATTTATTTCAAAACGGTTAGTCCTAGAGACTTGGGACCTTCACCAATCGTCTTCGGTGACATAAGTTGCATCCGAAAATATATATATGTCATAGGTCAAATCTCAAGTTTGAATTATTGCGTCATGACTAAAGATAGGAATGTATTGCGCAATATATAGTAATCCATATTAAAAAGAACAGGAGAAAGAATGTGACGTTTTGTCAGAATGGGTAAAAGCTGTGAGGTCATTGGTTTTGAAAAGAATCAATTCTTTGAAAGGCTCAATGAGCACTAAGGCAACATCCATTTTCAGCAACGCTGATGTTGCCAAAACATTGTCCACCTTACATGACAAATATGTTGTTGTACCTGCAGACAAAGCACCAAATAACATCATTTTTGTGTGCAAAAAACACTATATAGACTGTTTGACAGCTGAATTGGGGGTTGGTTGTACCAGCAACAGCACCACATACACGGCTACAACACTGTCTAAGGAGGAAATCATTGACAATCACAAATCTGTCATTTCCTCCTTCGGCCTTTCTGATGGTGGCAGTAATGATGACATTCCATCCCTGTATTGGATTCCCAAATTACATAAAAATCCATACAAACAGCGCTTCATTGCAGGGTCATCCAAATGTACAACTAAACCTCTTTCAGTTTTGTTGACTTCAATACTTACGGCAGTAAAATCCGGCCTCCAGAAATATTACGATTGTTGTTATTCTAGAAATGGTGTCAATCAAATGTGGATCCTGAAGAATTCGAAAGAACTGATGGAGATTCTTAACTCTAATTCAGTTTCATCTTGTAACAGCATCAAAACATTCGATTTCTCCACACTTTACACTTCTATTCCACATGAACAACTGAAATCGCGATTGGCACAGCTGATTAAACGCAGCTTTTTCAAAAAGAATGGAAAACGCAGGTACAAATTTCTTGTAGTCGATTATACCAAGACTTACTTTGTCATCAATGAGTCCAAGAAAAAGAACAAATTTACAGAAGACCAAATAATCGACATGCTCAACTTTCTTATTGACAACATATTTGTTCAGTTTGGTGGACGTGTTTTTCAACAAATAATAGGGATTCCAATGGGCACTAATTGTGCACCTTTGCTTGCTGATTTGTTTCTTCATTCATATGAAGCAGACTTCTTGCAATCTCTTCTAGACAAAAAAGACCGTAGACTAGCTCTCTCTTTCAACCTCACGTTCCGTTATATTGATGATGTCCTTTCACTAAACAATTCTCGATTTGGTGACTTTCTCCATCTCATATATCCACAGGAGCTTGAGATAAAGGACACAACGGATTCTAGGAAGTCTGCTTCATATTTAGATCTACATTTCGAAATTGACTCTCAAGGAAGACTTTCAACAAGGCTCTATGACAAACGTGATGACTTCAACTTTCCAATCGTCAACTTCCCCTTCTTGTGTAGCAATATTCCGTCAGCTCCAGCTTATGGGGTTTACGTATCTCAATTGATTCGTTACTCCAGAGCGTGCGGGACTTACATCGATTTCCTTAGCAGAGCGACACGTCTGACGCAAAAATTGCTCACACAGGGTTATGTTGCTCCTCGGTTGCTGTCTTCACTCAAGAAATTTTACGGAAGACATCATGCACTTATAGACAAATATGGGATTTCGATCTCTCAGATGAGTGCAGATGTTGGTTTGTCATAGTGTGTTGTTTTGTCTTCCTTTACTGGATTTGACACGCTGAATGGACTATTGGCAACGCGACGGGTGTGCTATAGCAAGCAGGAACTGCTTACTCTTCCGGAGCACCTGAGTTCACTCTTGTTTCGACTGGAGTTCGCGTTGTTGATTGATATTCAGTTGTTTTGTGTTTCCATGTTTTACGTGTTGTCTGTTTTTGTCCCGTTCTTGTTTGTGTTTACTGGTTTAGTCTCTGCCCTTTCGGACTTTTGACATTCGGATACCCCATTGGTACCTCTGCTTCTAACAATGTAATGTTAAGGAAAAGTCCATAGCAACCATATATTTTCAGAATCTGTGTGGAAGGGGCTACAATTTGGTTCAAAGGTCAAGGTCAGTCCTTAGCAACAAGGTAACCTTAAGGAAAAGTCCATAGCAACCATATATTTTCACAATCAGTTAGGAAGGGGCTTTAATTTGAGTCCGAGATCAAAGGTCAGTCCTTAGCAACAAGGTAACATTAAGGAAAAGTCCATAGCAACCATATATTTTCAGAATCAGGATGGGAGGGATTATAATTTGTGTCCAAGGTCAAACGTCAGGGGTCAAGGTCAGTCCTTAGCAACATGGTAACCTTAAGGAAAAGTCCATAGCAACCATATATTTTATGAATCCAGACTACTTGCTGAGTGGAAATTTTATTTTTGTGACCGAAAGTGACCTCTTGTCCATAGCAACCGACCTAAAAGTCCATAACAACCATATATTTTATGACTCCTGACTACTTGCTGAGTTTAAATTTCAATATTTTATGACCGAAAGTGACGTTTTCTTCACAGCAACCGACCTAAAAGTCCATAGCAACCATATATTTTATGACTCCTGACTACCTGCTGAGTTTAAATTTCAATATTTTATGACCGAAAGTGACGTTTTCTTCATAGCAATTGACCTAAAAGTCCATAGCAACCATATATTTTATGACTCCTGACTACCTGCTGAGTTTAAATTTCAATATTTTATGACCGGAAGTGATGTTTTGTTCATAGCAACCGACCTAAAAGTCCATAGCAACCATATATTTTATGACTCCTGACTACCTGCTGAGTTTAAATTTCAATATTTTATGACCGGAAGTGACGTTTTGTTCATAGCAACCGACCTAAAAGTCCATAGCAACCATATATTTTTAATCTGGACTACCTAACAGGTTGATATATTCAAAAATGGTATTCTTCAGTTAGGAATCTATTTCTATAGGAGGACACAAATAGGGAAAAACCTCGCGATCGTTCTCTGAACGATTGTAATTTAATTATTATTATTTTTCTTTCCGGGCGCGTTTTTTCGAACACTTGTCTACAGCGTTTCTCAGAAACCGATAGACGGAATCGCTAGATAACATATGACTTGATAGGCCCATACTCCTAGATGATCCTCCCGAAAAAAACCTTTCAATATGTTGGAGGGAACATATATTTTTGGGGTCTCAAAAGGGGTGGGGTTTTGCAAAATTTTACTATAGAAGTCTATGGGAAAAGTGATATAACTTGATAATGTGTGATCTTATACTTGGAAATACTGTGTTACCTCATATATTTTAATTTTCATACCTGGCCACATTAAGCTGTCATGTCATTGTCTTAAAGGGGGGGGGGGGGTCATGCTCCACCCCCTCAAATGACAAAATACTAAATATTCTGAAAACCATTGAGATCCCCACCGTATAACCACATAATTATTACTCCTTTTGATAAGACAAATCATTTGGTACCATGGGGGATCTGAGGGAGGTCATGCCCCACCCACCCTCAAATGACAAAATACTTAATATTCTGAAAACCATTGAGATCCCCACCCTATAACCATATATATTATTTCTCCTTATGATAAGACAAATCATTTGGTACCATAGAGGGTCTGAGGGGGGGTCATGCCCCACCCCCCCCTCAAATGACAAAATACTAAATATTCTGAAAACCATTGAGATCCACAGCATCTTACCATATATATTATTACTCCTTGTGATAAGACAAATCATTTGGTACCATAGGGGGTCTGAGGGGGGTCATGTCCCACCCCTCAAATGAAAAAAATACTAAATATTCTGAAAACAATTTAGATCCTGTGAAAACAATTTAGATCCCCTCCCTATAACCACATATATTATTACACTTAATGATTAGATGAATTATTTGGTACCATAGGGGCGTCTGAGGGGGGGGGGTCATGCCCCACCCCTCAAATGATAGAATACTAAATAACTTGAGTTATTAGGGGAACCCCTGCCCAAATTTTTTCAATAAGGTTCTAAAAATGCATTTAAAGGCATTTCCAGGATTTTGCTTACTTGTTGGACTTCTGTAAAACTTTGATTTACAGGGGAACCCCTGCCCAAATTTTTCCCATGAGGTTCTAATAATGCATTTAAAGACATTTTCAGGATTTTGCTAACCCTTTGAACTTCTGTAAAACTTGTATTTATAGGTAAGCACCCTCACAATTTTTTCCCATGTGATTAATGGGACTTCGTTTGGGAGACATTCGAAACTGCATCCAGTTTCAATTATATCTTGTTTCACATTTGCTTTTTATCATTCCATTTCGTAAACATGCATTATATTAGATAAAATGTAATATTTTAACAGCTTTACCAGTTAGGGAATTTTGTATTGCAGAATTCAAGAATAGTAATTTGTATTTTGGCTGTTGTGACACGGCTAAGACGTTGAAGCTTGGCTGACTGTCTCTCTAACCACCTTAGGAAGAGTCGAACTTAATATGAAAGCAGGAAAAATCTTATTTTTTACTACCTAAGCTGGAACTTCATCTGATGTGTAAGGGTAAATCATGTCTTGGTGAACTAGTTCTGTCCCCCCTTGCGGGTTCCGGGTGGCGAATATGCCCGCAGCAGCGCTAAGCTTGTCGGTAAAAGTCCACTAAAGAGCGTTCAGAAATCTGACATCGTTTCAGGCCGCTTTACCCACAAAGCGACTGGGATGTGTGCTCCAGGTGGTTGAATAGGACAGCCCTGACATCGACAGGCGATAATGCGGAAAACCTGACCGCAAACCATAGTGGTGCACCGTGTCGGGAAAAATGTCACGTTCCTCGCACGTTAAAGAACCTTGCTGCAGGTCTTGGTAAGAGTAGGACCCGTAGGATCCCCATGCAGGAGGCAAAATTTCAAAAGACTAACTAACTAACGGATATAGCAGAAATCGTGCTGCTTGGGAGTAAAGCAATAACTTAACTTACTCGAAAACTATTAAAGATATTTAAAAAATCAAATTGCACGTTGTTCAGCACATAAAGAACAATAAAATCTGTAACAGGGTCGCTTACTGAAAGGATTTATTCCCCTTGAGATAGTAAAAAATGTCCATTTTCTTAATCTTTCCCTATTGTATTGCAAACCGTTTATTTAAGTTACAATACTGTTTAGTTAGTCAAGTCATTCAACATTTCAATATGATGGGATTTTTTTTATTGACTCTTAAGTTGTGGTTCCTCAATTTTCACAACTTCTAGAGCCTTTAAGATGGCAAACTGTTGACAAAATATAAAGCTTTTAATTGCTAAAATGTTAAACTAATTTTGAACTCTAAACTTCAATGCATTAAGTTAATAATTGTCAGATGACCCCTTATTAAATTAAAGCCCTTTTAATGTAAAAAAACAACAACATTGAAGTCAGGCGAGCGATTCGATTCAGGCTTCTGAGAGCCTCTTTTTCACAATTGCATGTGTTAAAGGGTGTCCATTATATAAAATAAACCATTTTATATCATCTTTTATTTTCAAAATGTTAAGTCAGAAAGAGCTTCATTTCTAAAGTGTAGGAAGCACAGTTCTGCCAAACAAAAGTAGCTGATTGCTCATCACACATGTATGTATACTAAAAAGTTTCTGAAAAATATTTGTAATGCAGGGGATTGACCCAAATTTGAAGAACAAATGTACTTTTTAAAGCTTAATAAATAAAGGTAATACCAAACTACAGAACTTGAATGATCAATCTCATAGTCCAGAGAAAATGACAAAAACGAATCAGTCATACCGGAGAATTGGTGGATTGAAATGGTCCTGACTTGGTACAGGCGTTTCAAACGAAATGGTGGCTTAAACCAGGTTTTATGGCGCCAAACCTCCCTCTTCCATTAAAATCTTAGGATCCGATAATAACCATAGAACACAACATAGTTGTGAGACACAATAGGGATATTGAGGTGGTCATCTCAGTACAGCAGACCGGTCAAACACTAATTAAGTACTATTCCACAAGGATCAGGCAGGGGGTGGCACATCGATAAATTCCAATTTCAGATTTTGGGGTATAGATGCATTCATTATACCATAAAAACAAACCCAAGGCAGTTTTTACATCTTAAGGATGATTGCTGGTCTATTTTTGAGATTTCTGTCAGATTTTTGGAATCCTCTAGATGATACCATTAAGGTAGGGATAATTGTTTTGCCCAGCAACCCCCTAATTTCGTTTCATAATAAGGTTCATTGGGTCATTGAGAGCTACTATAAAAAAGTTTTATAAATTTCTTGTTATTATTTCATAGGTTTTTGCATTGAAACAAGCCTAATGCTGAACCTATGAAAAAGCCAGAGAAAGCCTTTTCCCGCCAAATTTTGAACGCTTCTTATCTCGAAAACGAGTTCGGCAACCTATGAATTTTATTACCTTATTTTGTACCTTAACCTTTGTTCTATTCATCAAATATATAAATTTAGATACCTTGTTGTTTTCAAACTGACCAGCAAACATCCTTAATATGTATTTGCTGCCTAGATATTTTTTGACTGGTTATATAGGAAAAAAATATGGCGGGAAATTTTCCTGTACGTTTTACTATACAATGTAATTATATTTTGACTGGATATATCTCTTAAACCCAAGATAGACTCTTTTATCGTAATTTTTTGTACTGAGATGACCACCTGGGTCAAATTCGAGGTGCAAATCCAAGAAAGACGTGAAGCAATTTAAATAAAATGAGACAACAAAAAGTCATTTTTTGAGGGAGGGGAATACACTGCAGAAATTCATATTTCATTTGATACATAATGCTTGAGACTCAGAATTTTCTTATATATTCTTTCAATTGCCTAAGTAAAATAATAAATATGAGAGTTTCAAGAATTTGAATTTTCTAACCAGGAACGTCATATTATTAAGGTGTTAAATACATGTAGTACATGTTCTCACCAATTTAAAAAAATGTAAAATGATAATTTTTATTTGTGTGCCCCAGGTGGTTGAAGTGGGCATCCCTGGCATCGAGAGATGCGGGGTCGTCAGGCGATAATGCGGAAAACCTTACCGCTAACCATAATGGTGCACAGTGTTGGGAAAAATGTCACGTTCCTCGAACGTTAAAGAACCCTGCTGCAGGTTTCGGTAAGAGTAGGAACCGTAGGATCCCCATGCAGGAGGCTAAATTTCCCGTCCCTACCCATTACTCTTTTTTCCAGTGGCAGTCAAAACTCCTGGCAACGTGACGGGTGTGCTATAGCAAGCAGGAACTGCTTACTCTTCCGGAGCACCTGAGTTCACTCTCGTTTCGACTTGAGTTCGCGTTGCTGAATGCGGTTTTGTTTTGTGTGTTTGTGTTTTATGTTGTTATGTGGTTTGTTTTGTTGTGATCATTTTTGTCTGCCGGTTTTGTCTATGTCTTTACGGTTTTATGATACTGATTACCCCTTTGGTACACCTTTGCTTCTTTCCTACCCGATTGGCCTAGTGTCCCCATTTCCTCCACTTCATCATCATTTCATGTTCATTGTATCACCACTTTCATGTTCATCTCCCGGATATAGCCGAAATCGTGCTGCTTGGGAGTAAAGCAATAACTAACTAACTAACAATCTTTTTTATTTTTAATAATGCTTTGAATGTTTACAAAGACGAATAAGACACATTTCACCAAGGAGCTTGTATATTAACTGCAAAAATCACAAATTGGCCCTCTGCTTGAAACATCTCTGTAAAGATTACCATTATTAATTGATTTAGACCGAGCTCTGCTTTCGTTATGGAAAATGTTTGAATATTCTCCACTTAAAAGTGGAGTTTTTACCAGGACTCGGGAAACCTATGGACAGAAACCATATGCCTTAATCAAAGCTTCAATGACCTGATGGTTATCACATTAACATGCTTGTACTAGAGTTTTTGAATTTATGATGACTTAAAAGAGCCCGAAGTACTTGGATTACGTCAAGTTATCACACTAAAACCTGATTTCGATGGCTTAATTGTTTAGTGACATACTGAAACCAGTTAACATCCTTAACCTTAAGCTTCAGGCTCCTGCGGGGCCCGGGTGGCGAATAGGCCCGCAGCAGAGCCTAGCTTGTCGTAAGAGGCGACTAAGGGTCTTGGGATTCTGACGTCGGGTCAGTGCTCAGCCCACAGAGCGACCAAGTGTGTACCCTAGGTGGCTGAATAGGGTAGCCCTCGTCCGCGGGGGTTGTCAGGTCTATAATACGGAAACCCTGACCGCCGACCATAGTGGGCCAACGTGTGTGGAGAGTGCCACGCTTCATGCACGTAAAAGACCCCTTTGTGGACCGCCCAGTAGTGCACCACATAGGCTAAATTTTCCGCCCCTACCCACCTCTCCCCTTTTTCCTGTGGTTCTTCAAAATTTACCGGTCCTTTGTTTCCCACCCCATCCCCATATTTCATTTATCATCATCATTTCATGTTCATTTTATCATCCTTTTCATGTTCATCGCCTGTAAATAACCTATATAGCGTTGCACGGGCGTAAAACACCAACTCACTCACTCACTCAGGCTGAAAAGGCTATTTTTTTCAAATTTGGGGTCTAAAGTTACCAAAACATTGGATAAACTGAGCAACATTAAAACACAGTTTGAAACAAATCGGTACAGTGATTTAGAATTCCGCAAAATTTGTGACATTTGTGAAATTATTACTGAGAGAAGCAGAGGTACCAATGGGGTATCCGAATGTCTAAAGGGCAGAGACAACTCCAGTTAACACAACGCGAATTCCAGTCGAAACGAAAGTGAACTCGTGATCAGGTGCTCCGGAAGAGTAAGCAGTTCTTGCTTGCTCTAGCACACCCGTCGCGTTGCCAACAGTTAAATCCGGTAAAGGAGGACACAACTTTTAGATTAATACAAGTTATTGATCTGATCTCATGTTTGATTTCTGTGTTTCTTTTAACTTTCAAGTAATTTATTTTATTTTTTTTAAAAATGATATAGAGTCCAAATTTCTTTATAAACAGTTATTGGTCATCATCATTTCATATTCATTGTATCATCCCTTTTCATGTTCATCGCCTGTAAATAACCTATACAGCGTTGCAAGGGCGTAAAACACCAACTCAATCACTCACTCACTCACTCAATGTTACAAATATTTGAAATATATTATATACAAAATAATTTTCAAGATACATATCCTATCATCTTAATGATGGAAATAATAATTATCTGAAACTAGACTAGACAATATTCACTCAGATTATTTTGTAATTTAATTTCAGACAGAGAGAATTGTTATGTTTACCACATGTCTTTGCTCTGTTCAACAGGGACGATGTGCTGAAGATTTCATTTCCACGTGTGTACCAACTTATCGAGTAAAGCCTTTGTATACCGGTATCGACTGCAGTAGTAGAAAGGACATTAAGCCCAATGAACGATGTTTGTACCAAGGAGAGAAATCGTTTATCCAAGGACCACCTGGATGCAATAATGAGAGTTCTGATGACTAAGAAGATCTAGTACATCTTTTCAGGAGTGAACAATCTAGAAAATTGCCACTTTAGCATTAATTTTAAATTAATGAATAAGTTATTATTATAATTTGTGAATTATAAAATTATGTAATTTCAGGTCAGTTTTTGTTATTTGAAAGTTCCCAATTCATTTATTTTTCGCATTGTTTTTCCCAATTGACAAAGGCCCAGGCCCCATTTGAAAAAAAGGTAGGAAAATCCCTGTGTGTGGAGAATGCCAGGCTTCATACACGTTAAAGCCAAGTAATGTACCACATAGACTAAATTCTCCATCTCAAACTACCTCTTTTCTTTTCCTGTGGTTCTTCAAAATTGACTGTTCCTTCTCTTTTCCACTCCACCACAGGGGCCTGGGTGGCCGAATGGTCATAGGCGCTGGTTTAAATACCACAATATTGATCAATAGCCGATCACCCCTCAGCTGGTGTTCGAGTCTCGTTTGTAATTATAAAAAAAGGGACTTCCCAAACTGTATGTAATTAGGTTTGTCAGTTTATACCTGCCCAAGGTCGGTGGATTCCTCCACCAATAAAACTGACCGCCCTACATGGCCCAGGTGCGTCGATAAAGAGCGTTAAACACCAACACACACACACCACCCCACCCCACATTTTATTTATCATCATCATTTCATATATATTTTATCATCCTTTTCATCTTCATCGCCTTTTAAAAAGTAAACACTCACTCACTCGCTCACTTAATCGATATTTAACCGCACACCATAGTGGGCCGAAGTGTAAAGTCCCGTGCGGGGCCCGGGTGGCAAATAGGCCCGCAGCAGAGCCTAGCTTGTCGTAAGAGGCGACTAAGGGTCTTGGGATTCTGACGTCGGGTCAGTGCTCAGCCCACAGAGCGACCAAGTGTGTACCCTAGGTGGCTGAATAGCTAGGCCCTCGTCCGCGGGGGTTGTCAGGTCTATAATACGGAAACCCTGATCGCCGACCATAGTGGGCCAACGTGTGTGGAGAGTGCCACGCTTCTTGCACGTAAAAGACCCCTTTGTGGACCGCCAAGTAGTGCACCACATAGGCTAAATTTTCCGCCCCTACCCACTTCTCTTTTTTCCTGTGGTTCTCCTTTGTTTCCCACCCCATCCCCGTATTTCATACAAACAGCGCTTCATTGCATTTATTAACACCAACTCACTCACTCACCAAAGTGTAGAGGACCACTCTTCATGAAGGTAAAAGATCCCTTTATGAACCGTACAGAAGTGCACCATATAGGCATAATTTCCCGCTCCTTACCAATTCTCCTCTTTTCCAGTCGTCTTCAAAATTTACAAGTCTTTTGTTTCCCACCAACCCCCGTTTCTCTCTCTCAGTGTGTGTAGGTTAAACCAGAATTAAGTATTTTATTTTCGACAGATAGATAAGGGTTGATTATGGGTTCGCTATATCCCACACAGTCAAGTGTTTCACGATTTCGGCTATATCCGGGAGATGAACATGAAAGTGGTGATACAATGAACATGAAATGATGATGAAGTGGAGGAAATTGGGACACAAGGCCAATCAGATAGGAGAGTTTTGACTGCTACTGGAAAAAGGAATGATGGGTATGCATGGGGATCCTACGGGTCCTACTCTTACCGAGACCTGCAGCAGGGTTCTTTAACGTGCGAGGAACGTGACATTTTCCCCAACACTGTGCACCACTATGGTTTGCGGTCTGGTTTTCCGCATTATCGCCTGACGACCCCGCATCTCTCGATGTCAGGGCTACCCCATTCAACCACCTGGGGCACACATCCCAGTCGCTTTGTGGACAAAGCGGCCTGACCCGATGTCAGGTTTCTGAGCGCTCTTTAGTGGACTTTTACCGACAAGCTTAGCGGTCTCGAGCTTAAAATTCCATCATATACCTATCCTGATTGAGAAATCTGATAATCCATGAGATGAGGCAATTTGGTACAACTGATATATGCCCCAAACTATATGTTGGGGGAGATATAAAAGGGTTGTTGCTTTGGCATTATGACTGAACCATTTTTTTTCGGGGGGGGGGGGTATTGCAATACGATGAAGATTAAGAGTTTGCAAAGAGATCGACTGACATTTACTTTAATTGTCACTTTATTCCTTTTATCTAAGATGTACAGTTTAATCAACTTTTAAACTTTTGATAAATAAAAAGGCGTTGAAATGGATTGAAAAAACTAAATAAAATCATTATTAAATGTACTTATATATATATAAATACATGAACAAACAAACACATTTCAATGTAATCTTTAACTCCAGCAATAATCACACAGTTATAAATGTTCCTGTTTGAAATTCAACGGAATAAAAAACTGATGATGTCAGAAATGACATCAAGTGCACTAATGTCTGCAAGATTTAAAGAAAATATTGTCCATGTGGATATAGCTTTGTCTTTCTGGATTTTTTATTTGTCCACACGGACAACATTTTTTGTCCAATATGGGTTCCATACACATTCCATATGGATTCCATGTTGACCTGTATCTTAAGACATTTAATCGGGAATGTTGACAGTAACACTAAATAATGTCATTCATACAAGGGAAATGAACCCGTACGCATTTAATTTATTGGCAATATCTTGCCAAGCTTCGGAGCAAAGGACAGAGACTTTTTGGGTCCCACATTGTCCCACTGCCCTTCATCTTCCCAAATAGTACTTCCTCTTTCTTTGCAGCAGAGCCTAGCTAGTCGTAAGAGGCGACTAAGGGCCTTGGGATTCTGACGTCGGGTCAGTGCTCAGCCCACAGAGCGACCAAGTGTGTACCCTAGGTGGCTGAACAGGGTAGCCCTCGTCCGCGGGGGTTTTCAGGTCTATAATACGGAAACCCTGACCGCCGACCATAGTGGGCCAACGTGTGTGGAGAGTGCCACGCTTCATGCACGTAAAAGACCCCTTTGTGGACCGCCCAGTAGTGCACCACATAGGCTAAATTTTCCGCCCCTACCCACCTCTCCCCTTTTCCTGTGGTTCTTCAAAATTTACCAGTCCTTTGTGTCCCACCCCATTCCCATATTTCATTTATCATCATCATTTCATGCTCAATGTATCATCCTTTTCATGTTCATCGCCTGTAAATAACCTATATAGCGTTGCACGGGCGTAAAACACCAACTCACTCACTCACTCCTCTTTCTTTTTTTGTTTCCTCCGACACGACCAACTCCTCGTCATTTGTCCAATCTGAGGACCTGTTTTTAACATCCTCAATTGCCATTTTAAAGCCCGTAGATTAATTGACAGACGATAAATTAGCCAAGCTACTCACCTTCATTTTCCCAAACTGGTTGACTGTATGTTGTTTTCATCTCAAAAGAGCTCGAAAAAAGCCGCTTAGAACATCGAAAAAATACTCAGCTAGAAATTATCTCAAGTCGAGTAAAAAAAGTTTTATGGCGGAGAAAATCGAGAGATTCTCAACTGAGTAACATTTTCATTCTGAGAAAAAAAAATTCTCAGAAAAAAATATAGTTTTAGGACGGCGGGGCCTGGGTTGCTGGTATTTTCTAAAAATCTTTATATGGACAGGATGCATTCTAGAATACGTTTAAAGATTTATCAAGATCTTCTTCCTTATTGTCAAAACTTAAATCTTTTCTGTCATACTTTTTAACTACTAATAAGTCATGATCATATATATGAATCCCAGGTTGCTGTTATTTGGTAACATGCTTTCTATAGGCATGACGCATTGTGAGATATGTCTTTTGGTTCACTTGACATCTACTTTCAGTTTTCAATACTTGCTGATAATATGCAAAGCGTAATTGTGTAAGCAGCGGTATCACAAGTGGGCATTGATTAGCATGTTTGTGTCACGAAATATCACCGACAGGACATAAAGAAAACAACAAGTAATCAACCAATCCTAGCTTAATTATACGGGTTATAGATATTAGTTTGTCTCGGGGGGCAACATGAAATTTGTACGTAAAGTTTTGAGTCGGTTTATATATATCAGTATCCAGATTGTTGTTATTATCTATAATGATTAGTATGTCAAGAAACGGTTATCTATATCATCCATCGTCAATTAAAGGTTTTCATTGATTCAGTTTATAAATGCCTTAAATTCTTAAAGATTTGTATAGATGAAACAATCGATATAAAGAAATATTTTCAATTTTCCAGCAAAAGAGCAAAAAACACATCCCCGAGCTTATGCATAGATTGTTCGTAAATTTTTAACTCATGATAACCCTTCACTAAATTTGTGTAAATTTGGGCAACCTTAGTGCCCATGGTAGTTTTTTTTTTTACGGAAATTTAGTTAGTTAGTTAGTTATTGCTTTACTCCCATGCAGCGCGATTTCGGCTATATCCGGGAGATGAACATGAAAGTGGTGATACAATGAACATGAAATGATGATGAAGTGGAGGAAATGGGGACACAAGGCCAATCGGGTAGGAGAGTTTTGACTGCCACTGGAAAAAGGAGTGATGGGTAGGGACGGGAAATTTTGCCTCTCCTGTATGGGGATCCTACGGGTCCTACTCTTACCGAGACCTGCAGCAGGGTTCTTTAACGTGCGAGGAACGTGACATTTTTCCCAACACGGTGCACCACTATGGTTTGCGTTCTGGTTTTCCGCATTATCGCCTGACGACCCCACATCTCTCGATGTCAGGGCTGCCCCATTCAACCACCTGGGGCACACATCCCAGTCGCTTTGTGGGCAAAGCGGCCTGACCCCGATGTCAGGTTTCTGAGCGCTCTTTAGTGGACTTTTACCGACAAGCTTAGCGCTGCTGCGGGCCTATTCGCCTCCCGGGCCCCGCACGCGACTAAAAAGCTTAATTATTTAGAAGTAAGTGAGTTAGTCTTTTGCGCCCGTGCAACGCTATATAGGTTATTTACAGGCGATGAACATGAAAAGGATGATAAAATGAACATGAAATGATGATCAATGAAAATGAGGGTGGGGTGGGAAACAAAGGACCGGTAACTTTTGAAGAACCACAGGAAAAGGGGAGAGGTGGGTAGGGGCGGAAAATTTAGCCTATGTAGTGCACTGCTTGCAATTGGCGGTCCATAAAGGGGTCTTTTACTTGCGTTTTGTTTTGTCTTCCTTTACCGGATTTGACAAAATGAATTGAATGTTGGCAAAGCGACGGTGTGCTGTAGGAAGCAGGAAGTGCTTACCCTTCCGGAGCACCTAAGTTCACTCTCATTACGACTAGACTTCGCGTTGTTAATTGATTTTCAGTAGTATTTGTGTTTCCGTATTTTACATGTCTGTTTTTGTCTAGGTCTAGTTGATATTTACTGGTTTTGTCTCTGCCCTTTCGGACTTTTACATTCGGATGGTATCCATGCTTCTTTCGATATTTTCAAAAAAGATTTTAGAAGAATGTCGCGCAGATTGTTTTAACGGTGTAATTTAATGATCTCGCTGCGATGAGGCGAAGTGTAAGATCGCAAGGTGACTACATTTACACATTCATTTCTTGATTGGTGACATTTCTCACTTTTCGTTTGCTCTTGGGTTTGCGGTAGACCGGAACAAACACAAACATAAAAAAATAAAATGTTTAAAAAACCAATTATATTGATTTATATAAATAGTTAATATTCACGACTTAATCAGCATGATAAAATTTGGAAGTAAAAATCATGTAAACATACACTTTCGGAATGTACAAGGTGGGACAATTACTCGTGTGGGTTCTTGGGTGGAACATAAGCCCACAGCAGCGCTAGGCTAGGCTTGCCGGTAAGTTACCTAAAAGAGCGGTTAGAGAGACCCGACATCAGGTCATGCCGCTTTGCCCATAATGGTACATGTATGTGACCAAGGTGGTTGAATGCGACAGTCCTGTTATTATGAAAGCTAGAGTCGTCAGGATATAATAAAACTGAACGCAAATCAGTGTTGCAACGTGTTTGGGGAAAATGTCACGTTGTGGCACGTTGAAGAACCATACTGCAGGTCTTGGTATGAGAGGGATCCCCATGCAAGTGACTAAATTGCCCCCTCACTACCCACCACTCCTTTTCTTGTCAAAATTCCCCACTCCCCCTACCCAATTGGCCATGTGTTCCCAATTCCTCCACTTCATCTCCTGTATTTCGCCGAAAGCGCACTGCTGGGGAGAAAAGCCTTAACTAACACGGTGGGACAGAGAATAAAGAAAACTAATGATAGATTTTCGTGTCAAAATGTATGCGAAAAATGTGTCCACTGTCATTAAGCTTTAGGGATAAGAAGAGGTTTGTGTTAACATTTGAAACCGGTTCATCCATTTTCTAAAAATCCTTTACACAGGCTTACAGAAACAGGCATACTTTTTTATACTTATGCATGCACGCACTGCTCAAATAATGGCCATACAGAAACAAAACCTAAAGCTATCAATATACTATTCGTAATAGGTAAAAAACAAACCATCCACTGGGTGATAAAATACACGAAAAGAATTTTTTAAACGACAGAAACATTACACTTCTTTAGTACTAAAATAACCTTATTGCTTGATTTTAAATAAAGAAGCAAATGTGTACTAAAGGGGTAGTCAATCATCATTATACCGGAAAGACAAGGACAAAATCGGTTCACAAAAATGATTACATCAAGTTCATAGGGTTGCAAAATTGAAAACAAGTTATCCTTATATGTTTATTCATGTACCGCTTATGTTTAATATTAAAAACGAAAGAATATGGAATATGTGCAAAAAAGACACGATCCACATATTGAAATGATTTTAATAAATGTACAAAAGCAAAATTTCACTGCGTGTGAAGCGCTTTTCTGGATTAACCTTCATCAGACACGCTAGGAGTAGAAAACTTGGAAAACCGGTAGAATATTAGATTTGATTTAAAAAAAAATGTCAAAAAATATTACAACAATGACCAAACAGATAAATCTATCAATTTTTAAAGAAACAGCCAAACGTTGTCAAATTTTTGAAATATGTAAAGTGTGTCCTTTCGACACATATTCCAGTACTCGAAAATATATAAGAGCATACAACTGAAGCACGGGGAAGCTTTCTACGACCTCCACACGGCACTAAAGCCAAACTCTGAAATAATATTAAAAACGAAAGAATATGGAATATGTGCAAAAAAGACACGATCCACATATTGAAATGATTTTAATAAATGTACAAAAGCAAAATTTCACTGCGTGTGAAGCGCTTTTCTGGATTAACCTTCATCAGACACGCTAGGAGTAGAAAACTTGGAAAACCGGTAGAATATTAGATTTGATTAAAAAAAAAATGTCAAAAAATATTACAACAATGACCAAACAGATAAATCTATCAATTTTTAAAGAAACAGCCAAACGTTGTCAAATTTTTGAAATATGTAAAGTGTGTCCTTCCGACACATATTCCAGTACTCGAAAATATATAAGAGCATACAACTGAAGCACGGGGAAGCTTACTACGACCTCCACACGGCACTAAAGCCAAACTCTGAAATAATATTAAAAACGAAAGAATATGGAATATGTGCAAAAAAGACACGATCCACATATTGAAATGATTTTAATAAATGTACAAAAGCAAAATTTCACTGCGTGTGAAGCGCTTTTCTGGATTAACCTTCATCAGACACGCTAGGAGTAGAAAACTTGGAAAACCGGTAGAATATTATAGATTTGATTAAAAAAAAATGTCAAAAAATATTACAACAATGACCAAACAGATAAATCTATCAATTTTTAAAGAAACAGCCAAACGTTGTCAAATTTTTGAAATATGTAAAGTGTGTCCTTCCGACACATATTCCAGTACTCGAAAATATATAAGAGCATACAACTGAAGCACGGGGAAGCTTTCTACGACCTCCACACGGCACTAAAGCCAAACTCTGAAATAATATTAAAAACGAAAGAATATGGAATATGTGCAAAAAAGACACGATCCACATATTGAAATGATTTTAATAAATGTACAAAAGCAAAATTTCACTGCGTGTGAAGCGCTTTTCTGGATTAACCTTCATCAGACACGCTAGGAGTAGAAAACTTGGAAAACCGGTAGAATATTAGATTTGATTAAAAAAAAAATGTCAAAAAATATTACAACAATGACCAAACAGATAAATCTATCAATTTTTAAAGAAACAGCCAAACGTTGTCAAATTTTTGAAATATGTAAAGTGTGTCCTTCCGACACATATTTCAGTACTCGAAAATATATAAGAGCATACAACTGAAGCACGGGGAAGCTTTCTACGACCTCCACACGGCACTAAAGCCAAACTCTGAAATAATATTAAAAACGAAAGAATATGGAATATGTGCAAAAAAGACACGATCCACATATTGAAATGATTTTAATAAATGTACAAAAGCAAAATTTCACTGCGTGTGAAGCGCTTTTCTGGATTAACCTTCATCAGACACGCTAGGAGTAGAAAACTTGGAAAACCGGTAGAATATTAGATTTGATTAAAAAAAAAATGTCAAAAAATATTACAACAATGACCAAACAGATAAATCTATCAATTTTTAAAGAAACAGCCAAACGTTGTCAAATTTTTGAAATATGTAAAGTGTGTCCTTCCGACACATATTCCAGTACTCGAAAATATATAAGAGCATACAACTGAAGCACGGGGAAGCTTTCTACGACCTCCACACGGCACTAAAGCCAAACTGTGAAATAATATTAAAAACGAAAGAATATGGAATATGTGCAAAAAAGACACGATCCACATATTGAAATGATTTTAATAAATGTACAAAAGCAAAATTTCACTGCGTGTGAAGCGCTTTTCTGGATTAACCTTCATCAGACACGCTAGGAGTAGAAAATTTGGAAAACCGGTAGAATATTAGATTTGATTAAAAAAAAAATGTCAAAAAATATTACAACAATGACCAAACAGATAAATCTATCAATTTTTAAAGAAACAGCCAAACGTTGTCAAATTTTTGAAATATGTAAAGTGTGTCCTTCCGACACATATTCCAGTACTCGAAAATATATGAGCATACAACTGAAGCACGGGGAAGCTTTCTACGACCTCCACACGGCACTAAAGCCAAACTCTGAAATAATATTAAAAACGAAAGAATATGGAATATGTGCAAAAAAGACACGATCCACATATTGAAATGCTTTTAATAAATGTACAAAAGCAAAATTTCACTGCGTGTGAAGCGCTTTTCTGGATTAACCTTCATCAGACACGCTAGGAGTAGAAAACTTGGAAAACCGGTAGAATATTAGATTTGATTAAAAAAAAATGTCAAAAAATATTACAACAATGACCAAACAGATAAATCTATCAATTTTTAAAGAAACAGCCAAACGTTGTCAAATTTTTGAAATATGTAAAGTGTGTCCTTCCGACACATATTCCAGTACTCGAAAATATATAAGAGCATACAACTGAAGCACGGGGAAGCTTTCTACGACCTCCACACGGCACTAAAGCCAAACTCTGAAATAATATTAAAAACGAAAGAATATGGAATATGTGCAAAAAAGACACGATCCACATATTGAAATGCTTTTAATAAATGTACAAAAGCAAAATTTCACTGCGTGTGAAGCGCTTTTCTGGATTAACCTTCATCAGACACGCTAGGAGTAGAAAACTTGGAAAACCGGTAGAATATTAGATTTGATTAAAAAAAAAATGTCAAAAAATATTACAACAATGACCAAACAGATAAATCTATCAATTTTTAAAGAAACAGCCAAACGTTGTCAAATTTTTGAAATATGTAAAGTGTGTCCTTCCGACACATATTCCAGTACTCGAAAATATATAAGAGCATACAACTGAAGCACGGGGAAGCTTTCTACGACCTCCACACGGCACTAAAGCCAAACTCTGAAATAATATTAAAAACGAAAGAATATGGAATATGTGCAAAAAAGACACGATCCACATATTGAAATGATTTTAATAAATGTACAAAAGCAAAATTTCACTGCGTGTGAAGCGCTTTTCTGGATTAACCTTCATCAGACACGCTAGGAGTAGAAAACTTGGAAAACCGGTAGAATATTAGATTTGATTAAAAAAAAAATGTCAAAAAATATTACAACAATGACCAAACAGATAAATCTATCAATTTTTAAAGAAACAGCCAAACGTTGTCCAATTTTTGAAATATGTAAAGTGTGTCCTTCCGACACATATTCCAGTACTCGAAAATATATAAGAGCATACAACTGAAGCACGGGGAAGCTTTCTACGACCTCCACACGGCACTAAAGCCAAACTCTGAAATAATATTAAAAACGAAAGAATATGGAATATGTGCAAAAAAAGACACGATCCACATATTGAAATGATTTTAATAAATGTACAAAAGCAAAATTTCACTGCGTGTGAAGCGCTTTTCTGGATTAACCTTCATCAGACACGCTAGGAGTAGAAAACTTGGAAAACCGGTAGAATATTAGATTTGATTAAAAAAAAAATGTCAAAAAATATTACAACAATGACCAAACAGATAAATCTATCAATTTTTAAAGAAACAGCCAAACGTTGTCAAATTTTTGAAATATGTAAAGTGTGTCCTTCCGACACATATTCCAGTACTCGAAAATATATAAGAGCATACAACTGAAGCACGGGGAAGCTTTCTACGACCTCCACACGGCACTAAAGCCAAACTCTGAAATAATATTAAAAACGAAAGAATATGGAATATGTGCAAAAAAGACACGATCCACATATTGAAATGATTTTAATAAATGTACAAAAGCAAAATTTCACTGCGTGTAAATTTGAAATGTAAAAATAAAATGTGCAAAATATCTCGACAACTCAATTCAACGGGATAGAATGCATTTGCAGGAGCAAACAGAAGGAAAGTTAAAAAATCACAACTATGATTTCATGGACAAGTTTTCACATGGACGATAAAGAGATACAGAATAAGTGTACGCGAAACGGCAATGCAAAAAATCACTAGGTGGCTGAATCGGGTGGCCCTCGTCCGCGGGGGTTGTCAGGTCTACAGATGGGTCCAAACCTAACCTGTATGCCAACCAGACTTGAAAAATGGACCAGAGGTCTGCTGTTTGCTGGTCTTGTTTGGTTTTAGTGAACCTAGGTCTAATCCCAAGTTCACTTCTAAGGCAGACTTTGTCTATGTCTGGTCTGCTGAGGACTGGTTCACTCCAGGTCCGGTCTGCTTTAAGTCTGGTTCGCTCCGCTCTAAGTTCGCTTTAGCCTGGAGTGGACCAGACCTGGAGTGAACCAGACTTCGAGCGGACCATACCTAAAGCAGACCAGACTTCTCCGAGGTTTGGTTCACTTTCTAAAGGGCCTTCGTTATTATCAGTACATTTAATTTTCAACAATGCCAGCAGTCAAACTACCTCGGCTAACTACCTACGCACGACAGAGGAGACTTAATTTGAAACAACATGGATATTCGCTAGAAAGGATTTGCCATACTCTGATAGAAATGGACAATATCGAGGTTTCAAAGAACGCAGTTTGCCAGTTTTCAGTTCGTTACAGACGGAATGGTGTAATAAAGGATCTGCTAAAGAGAGATGCATAATACGGAAACCCTGAACGCCGACCATAGTGGGCCAGCGTGTGTGGAGAGTGCCACGCTTCATGCACGTAAAATACCCCTTTGTGAACCACCAAGTAGTGCACCACATAGGCTAAATTTTGCGCCCCTACCCACCTCTCCCCTTTTCCCGTGATTCTTCTAAATTTACCGTTCCTTTGTTTCTACCCCAGGAATAACCTCCTATTAACAGTCAAATATGTATCAATCGTTTCTATAGCAATCATATGATAGCCATGATTCTCTAGAGGACTATGTGGCCTTAGTTGGTCTATATTTCCATCTTGATCCATCAGCAGCTGCAAAGTATTCATCAGCATTTACACTCAACCCAGCTTTGAACAGATATGATCAGGGCTTAAGACCAAAGAAACTTTTGGCTTCTCTGACACCTCTTACAGAGAAGGTGATAACCTTGAGAACATTAAAGTTTAATCGCATCCAGCGGTATGCCAATGGCTCATTTGAATTTTTCTTTTCGGAGAGATTCACGTCAGGGGATTAGTGAGATTTTGGAAGAGCAGGATGGGAATGAAAAGGTGCGAGTGACAAAAAAAAATTGATGCTTTATTTGAATATTTCAAAAATCTGAGCCCAGACGTTTGATTAAGTAGCTACAGATGCATTTACCTGTTGTCTTTAGGTTAACTGTCATAGTTTAGAATATTTATACAGACAGTTGGGGTTGTGGTCTACGCAACTTACATCGAGCCGTGTCACCTCGATCACATTTACACACTTCCACGACTATGTAAACTTCTTTTTTGAGTTGCTGACTTCTTTACTTCTTTGGAAGACTTTTGTAGAAAGTGAATTATATGCTTAGGCATCTGATATTTAGTATACAGACACTTGAGTTGGAATCGTCTACGCAACTGGCGTAGGGCCCAGTTTTATACGCTTTAACGACTCTGTGAACTTAAGTCTTTACAATGTATGTCTTTTTGGGGCTATACAAATTCGTGGAAAGTGAATAAGATGAAAAATATAATACCATTTAAGGTGTCTGATTTGTTTGTGTAATCTGTATCAAAAATTATGTTTGTTTATATCATTAAAAGTGTTGATTTCATCTAAAGTCATCTGTATAGGTAGTGTCGTATATTTCCATCTTTCTTACAAAATCTTGTTTGTCCTTTCGTTGCTAGAAAAGAAGATATATTGGTGTTAATAGGTGTATAATGGTTTATTTTGATATAATATTTCCTCTGAAGAATTTCACCTCAAGATAAAGTTTTGTCTCGGGTGAGACATAGGTATCACTTTCCGGCGGCGGCGGCGTCAATTTTTTTGTAAGACATTTGTGGACAGTGAATTGCGTGAAAAGTTTAATAGTTATACAGACAGTTGATGTTATGGTCTACGTTTCGCAACTGTCACCATGCTGTGTGACCCTGAACCCATTTTCATTGTCCTGACTCTGTGAACTTACGTCTTCTTTTGTCAGGCAAAAATCTTTTTGTAGGACATTTGTGGAAATGAAATTCTTAGAAAATATAATACATAGGCATCTGATATAGGGTATACATACAGTTGAGGTTATTGTCTACGCAACTGCTACTATTCCGTATGACCCTGACCCAATTTTCATGATCCAGTGAATCTGAACTTAAGGTCCCTTTTGTGGACAATGAAGTGCTTAAAAAGTATCATATCGATCTAATATAAGGTATACAGACAGTCGAGGTTATGCCGTGTGACCCTGACTTCAATATACACTCCAGTGACTTTGTGAACTTAGATCTTTTTTTTCAGACCGAAACTTTGTAGGACTTTTGTAGAAAATAAATTGTTTGAAAAGTGCAAAAGCTTGACATCTGATATTAGGTATACAGACATTTAGGGGTCACTGTCTACACAACTGGCTCAATGTTATATGACCCTGATCCCATTTTCATGCTTCAATTACTCTGTGAACTTTTTTGTGTGTTTTTTTTTTTTTTTGGGGGGGGGGGGGGGTCACAAACTTCTTTGTAAGACGGTTGTGGAAAATTACTTGAAAAGTATGAATATTCAGTATACAGACACTCTAGCTTTTTGTATATGCAACTGGCTCCAGGCCACGTGTCTCATGCTTTTATTTGTAAAGTATTACATTAGACATCTGCTACATGTATTAAGTTTGCAAACGCTTTGAGTTGTATAAAAGTTTGAGATAGATTGTGAATCATCAACGTTGTTTCTTAGAAGGGTTAGGACATATTTTATTATGTAAGTGTCAATTGATATTGAGTGGGCCAACGTGTGTGGAGAATGCCACGCTTCATGCACGAAAAAGACTCCTTTGTGGACCGCTAAGTAGTGCACCATATAGGCTAAATTTTCCGCCACTACCCACTTCTCCCATTTTCCTGTGGTTCTTCAAAATTTACCGTCCCTGTGTTTCCCACCCCATCCCATATTTCATATATCATCATCATTTCATGTTCATTGTATCATCCTTTTCATGTTCATCGCCTGTAAATAACCTATATAGCGTTGCACGGGCGTAAAACACCAACTCACTCACTCACTCACTCACTCACTCAATCAGTATGAATATTTTATTGATATATAAAAAACTGAATATTGACCATCAATCATACATCGAGGATTACCCAGCCTCACGTCAGCAGTGTTTTTACAAAATAAAATCATATGACATTTTGAAAATAACGGAAAACAAAATTTAACGTAACAATAAGTAAATAATAAAAATACATAAATATATTTTTTTTTCAATCTATCACCATAGAAAGCGTCTTTCAACACTGGCATAACGCTTATGAGTATGGGAAAAAAAGCCAACGTTAATTACTCAATGAATTCGGGGGGAGTTACTCATAGTTCTTAGCAATAATTTAAAGGTCAGTGTTGATAGAAGCTCCTTTAGATGATAGATTGCATTTTTAGAAAGTCAAAATAATAGTTCAAGAATATTTTCTATACAAGTCAATTTGCCATCCACTGTATTGGACAGAACCATCGGTGGTCCATGTGATGAAGACATACTGTCCGGTTGTGACCACGTCACCTGGAAGGGTTGTACCACTTCTTGTAGCCAGAAGAGGGGAAGATGCACTGGAACCATCATAAATCTATAAAAGAAAATGTACATGTACCAGAAAACTTTTAACAAAAACTAAGAGGTACCAATGGGACATTCGTATGTGAAAAATCCGAAAGGCATAAAAGACATAACCGGTAAACACAAAAAGCACGAGGAGGCACAAAACACAAAATCAACCGAACAGAGGTCAACAACGCAAACTCAAAAGTAAACCTATGTAAAATGACTCAATTTATGTCTTATTGAAGTTTGTAAAAAATGAAAATATGTAAAAAAAAAGTAAAAAAAGATAGGATTAAACTTAAGTTAAGCTAGTCACAAAATGATGTAGAAGATAATGAGATGTTGAACAAGTGTACAAGACACCACTTGTATAAATACCTGGCAATTAAAAAATCCACATTGGAAGAAAATAGAGAGAGTTATCTTATCAACACAGTCAAGGATGTATACTAGTAAAACAATCTATCATTTGACTAATATTATAATAGGGGCCCTTTATAATATACCACTTTGTTAGTAAAATTGCATCAAACTCATCGGAACTTTTGCTTAGTCCGTAAATTTCTCAGAGTAGCGGCGAACTCTACTGAGTTCATCTTATTGTTCTTACCCGAATATGGTCACAACAAGATTCGGTATTCATGGTGACGAATCGTGCAAGCCAGCGGACCCCAGTTCCGGCATTAAAATACCCATAGGCTTTGAAATCGCCGTTTAAATATTGAGACGATGACAGGGCAATATAACTATAATATGCCACTGAAAATAAAAAGATGGTTGTAAGTAATATCAACAACAACAAATGACATTTGGAAAATAAAAAATTGTTTCATGGTAAAATTTACTGATTGTCTTTGAAAAGTGACTGTTTGTTTTTGTTTACAAATCGACTTTATATCAGGTACTTGTAAACGAAAATCGGTTTGAAAATCAAATATAAAGATGTCATGAAATAAAACAAAATCATGTTACCTATGCATGATTTATAACCAAAAAGGAAAAATACGATAAAATAGTATGTAACAGTCTTATCCGAACCTGTTGTCTACCCTTTTCAAATTTTCCTGTGGTCCTTATTTTGTAGTCAATCATACGCATTTATTTAAAAATCTTCATACATGTATTTCCAGCGGTAAACGATAGCCGGTTATACCATGTGATATACTTACGTTCGCATATTATACTTACGTTCGCATATAGTCCCTGAATACCCTGAACTACAGGTACAGTAATATGAACTGCCAGACACATAACATGTACCATACACACAAGGTCCTGATGTACAGGGAGTTACTGAAACAGACAAAAATCAGTGAAATCACAATATATACAAAGTCCTAATTAACACGGTGTTCCAAAAAGAAAAGTCACAATGCACACAAAGTATCGGTGTACACATACTTGCTGAAACAGACAAATATGAGTGAAGTCACAATATACACAAGGTCTTGATCTACTAAATATGAGTGAAATCTTAATATGCCGTTTTCACGATAGCGCGGAATGGCTGGTTAACCCGGAAAAAGTTCGTTTATTATAAATTGTTCAGGGCATGACGACTTCCGGTGCAAGAAAGAGGAATAGATCAAAATAAATACTGCTTTGTTGGTTATTAACGATGGAATCTTTAATTCTGGGAATTTTTCTACGCATGTAAGAATATTTTTTTTTAATTCGATTAAAGTATTTACCGTTTATAAAGATATCACTGTTTTCATATACATACAAACGCCTTTGCATAAGTCTACGGGACAGCAAACCAGTTTGACTCAAAAACTGGTAAAGTCATGTGATATTTTCTGTCTAATTGATGGATTTTTCCGGAAAAGCATTGAACTCGAAAATGATTTATACACACAAGGTCCTGATGAAAACGGTGTTCCATTAAGAAAACGGAACACTATGAACTGCAGTTCTAAAGTAAATATCACTCTAAAATTATCGAGCTTTTTAAATACTGAATACCAAATTATATTCGCGACATTTTTATTTCGCGTTTTTAAGTCATTTATCCATTTCGCAGCTAAATTATTTGCGGATTGGGATGAAAATTTTGTTGTTTTATTTATTTTTGCTGAATCTATTTTTTTAATATCTTCATTAACGGATAAATATATTTCATATATTTTTAAGTGATATTAGATTTTGCGGTTGAGTGTCAACCGAGAAATAACACAAAAATTAAAATACCACAAAAATTACCAGTTATACGGTAAATATTTTTAGGCAATGAGTGAGTTGGTGTTTTCGCCCTTGCAACTCTTTATAGGTAATTCAATGGCGATGAACATGAAAGGGATAACAAAATGAACATGCAATAATGATAACAAATGAAATATGGGGCTGGGGTGGGAAACAAAGGAACAGTAAATTTTGAAGAACCAGAGAAAAAGGGGGAGAGGTGGGTATACGTAGGGGTGAAAAATTTAGCCTATGTGGTGCACTACTTGGCGGTCCACAAAGGGGTCTTTTACGTGCTTGAAGCGTTGCACTCCCCACACACGTTGGCCCAATATGGCAACGGTCAGGGTTTCCGTATCGTAGACATGACAACCCCCGCGGACGAGGGTCACCCTATACTAAAACAAGAGGCTCCCAGGAGCCTGAATCGCTCACCTGACATATGTGCCTGAAGTAAAGGTTATAAGGCAAAATCTATTTAACGTTGAAAGGGTCATAAGATTAATAAGGGGGTCATCTGACAATATGGTGGATCTAAAGGTGCTGATCACTTTTGTTCTCAATCAAAATCTAAAAATCTGTCACCCTTTTTGAGTTATTTGCAAAAAAATGCAGTTTAACCTAATGTTCTATTTTTAGCCACAGCGGCCATGTTTTACAACCAATCAAAAATCCCCACAACAGTTCTATACACCTAATAATAATAAACAATAATACCAAGTTTGGTTCCATTTGGACTTAAAGTGTCAGAGGAGTTAACATTTTCAAAATAAGGAAATGCAGTTAAAATAATCAATGTTGACGTTCCAAGGGCAATAACTCCTCAAAGGAAAGGTCCTACAACGTTGACCCTTTACAAATTTTGTAGATCTTGATGCGCTTAACAATATGCAATTTAAATTTCTCAAATATCTTTTATTGTTTTCAAGATATTTAGCTAAACAGGTGCAAAATTTGCAAAAAATCCACAAAAAGGGCAATAACTCCTACATGGGTTGTTGGATTTTCTTCAAAATTTCAGAGCTGGTAGATCTTGAGGTGCTGATCACTTTTGTTCCCAATCAAAATTTTGAAATCTGTCACCGTTTTAGAGTTATTTGCAAAAAAATGCCATTTACCCCTATTTTCTATTTTTAGCCACAGCGGCCATGTTTTACGACCAATCAAAAATCCCCACATCAGTTCTATACACCTAATGCTAATAAACAATTATACCAAGTTTTGTTCCATTTGAACTTAAAGTGTCAGAGGAGTTAACGTTTTCAATGTAATGAGGAAATGCTGTTAAAATGCTAAAATTTGACGTTCTAAGGGCAATAACTCCTAAAAAGAAAGGTCCTACAACGTTGACCCTGTTACATATTTTGTAGATCTTGATGTGCTTAACAATATGCAATTTAAATTTCTCAAATATCTAGTATAGTTTTCAAGATATTGAGCTAAACAAGTGTAAAATTTGCAAAAAATCCACAAAAAGGGCAATAACTCCTACATGAATTGTTGGATTTTCTTCAAAATTTCAGGGTAGGTAGATCTTGAGGTGCTGATCACTTTTACGTAGGAGGTTTGATTTTTGATATCTGTAGCCATTTTTGAGTTATTTGCAAAAAACTGCATTATACCCCTATGTTCTATTTTTAGCCACGGCGGCCATGTTTTTTTAAAAATCAAAAATCCGAACGATAGTTTTGTAGGTCATACCCTAAAGATCAACTACACCAAGTTTGGTTTCAATTGGACTTATGGTGTCAGAGGAGTTAACGTTTGAAAAAGTTTACGGACGGACGACGGACGCCAAGTGACGCCAATAGCTCACATGACCCTTCGGGTCAGGTGAGCTAAAAAATGGTTTACAGCAGGTACAGATCTACAATGTGCATATTATAATAAACAGTTGTGTGTAATTTTAACATTGAGTGCATTGGGAACATGTTTAAGGTTTAGTATAAATTACGGATGATGGGCGGATAGACAGACGCTATGTATCCCAACTTCTAAAGCATTAAATTGAAAACGCTTTACATGAAATTTGACAGCACCATTAAATAAATCTGCCATTTTTACATTTATACCATGGCATGTTCATGTTCATTGATTGCAAGAAAACTTATACATACTAGGAACTTTCTAGGACATTTTCGACAAAGCATGCCAACGGATAAGGGTCTAAATATTTTTTCTCTTTTTTTTAAAGGAGGCTTTTAAAACTTATCAATAAAGTAGATAAAATAAGTAGAGCAATGCTATACTTTAACCCTCTATTCATTTATTGTTTTTTTAAGAAAAAAATCACTAGAGCAAACCTTAATTAAAACAAAATGTGAGCAAAAACAAAATCTTAGTACTAGGTTGATCATACGTTTGTTCCGTGAAAAGAAAGTTTAAAAAGATTTCCAAAGAAAGGCTTTTTCTGTTTGTAGCATTATAAGATTATGATGGGTGCATTCTCGTCAGTCCCTTTGAATCTGTATATAAAATTTAGTTTACTTACTTTCGCATGTAGTTCCAGAGTAGCCGGATGGACAGGAGCAGGTAAAGGAGGAACCAGAAATGGAACATGCACCGCCATTTAAACACGGAGAACCTGTGCATGGTGTATCTATAAAATATGATTAAAAAAATAATGATAAATTCAAATTTATGAAAGATCTTTACCGAAAAAATGTAAAAGGGTACTTGAAAAGACGAGCTTCAGATGGCAACGAGTAGAACAAAGCGTTTTATTCATAAAGAACGTAGAAAAAATGATAGAAGTAGGGTATGTACTATTTATATACCTATAATTTTTGATGGGATATACATGTAGAAATATATATTAAATCTAAAATACAATATGCATCACTATTAAAACGAAATAGAAATATATAATAAATCTAATATACAATATGCATGACTTTTAAAACGAAATATAACCTTACTCTGACATGTAGTCCCCGAATAACCCGTCGGGCACTGACAGCTCCATGAGCCACCAGACACTAAGCAGGTACCGCTGTAAAGGCATGGCGTTGCGTCACAAGGAGTCACTAAAAATAAATGGTTTTTAATAATGATAATTGAATTTTGAGATAAACTTTACATCGTGTTATTTGACGCACATTCTTTTATTAATGATTGTAAATTTTGGTGCTTACACTCAAGAACTGCTATTATACCTTTCACACACAAAAAATGTTTATTATTAAGATTTTAAAGATATTTAAAATCTGAAAACAAGCAAGTGGTAAGTTTATTTGCTTGCTGTTTTTCATCTTGGTCTTTCTAATTTACCGCTTGTTTATGTGAGCTATGTCGCGTTCATTTTTTCTACACCTCACTATTTTCTATTAACACTACTTCTATCAACGCAAGTTTTCGGTTTTTGCACAGCAGGCAAATATTTAAACAGAATTTATTTATTTTGGGTGTCGATTCATCTTTTTGATTTAGCTATTTGTATTTTCTAAGCATGTAGTCTATCGAAGATAATTACCTTGACATATGGACCCAGAGAACCCTGTCGGACAGTTGCAGGAGTATGTCGACAAGGTCAGTGGTGTACAAGTTCCGGTGTGGAGACATGGAGTTGTATCACATATAGACTCTGAAGAATCGGACACTCAATAACTATGCTTTATTTTGGAAACTATATACTTACAATGTTTTTTAATTATCTATTTGTAGGCAACATTAGCTTTTGATGTATTTGTACCGCGATTGAGAGCAATTTCAACGTAACATATAAAATTAAGGAGCATGGGTGACCGAGTGGTCTAAGGCGCTGGTCAAGATAACACGCCTTTGATCACGAGTAAAAAAACACTACAGGTCGTTTGATCGATTCGTTTGATTGATTGAGTTTGTAATTTACAAGAAACAGGACTTTCCCAACTACATGTATGTGTAAATAGGTTTATCAGTTACCTACACAAAATCGGAGGTTGCCTCCGGGTACTTTGGTTTCCACTGCCATTGAAACTCAGACCGTCATACAAGGCCTAGATGCGTCAAAAGGTTGTTAAACACACCCAAACACATGCACAACTATTTTTTACAAATAAAACCTAATATTTTATCTGTACAATGTATGCTCCCGCAGTCATGGTCTACCGACTTTGAGATTTTACTGTGGTTTCATTATTATTCGTGGGTATCAATTTTTGTGGTTTTTGTGGATGACATTGACCCACGAAATTTGAATTCCCACGAAACGGAAAATTAACATTGATTAATATTATGCAGACTTCAGAACCATGAATTTAAGAATCCACGAACTGACCCTTTTTCATCAATCCACGAAAAATGGTACCCACGAAAATAAATGAATCCACAGTACACTGATTCAGTTTAATGTTAACGTTGTTGCCGTATTTCATTTCAAAGTTCTTGAAAAATGGATACTCTACGTTATGGAACATGATACAATCACATTTTGATCTTTTTCATTCGGTATTTTATAAACCTTTCATTACTGCATCAGAGACAAAGTAAAATATTTAGAAGATAAAAAAGTAATTGTTATACCCGTGCATGTGACTCCTTGGTATTCAGGCGTACATGTGCACTGATAGTTTGTTCCTCCCGTTGGTGCGCATGTACCTAAATTCTGACACGGATTAGGAGAACATACATGACCTAAATGAAAAAGCAGAAAGCAAAACAGAACTGGGATTGTATAATCCATTCTCAAAAGGCTTGCTATATGTTAATCATGTCAACTTCATATAAATTGAGATATACTTTTAGTTTTACCCGATATTAAAATTTTTAAAAGCAATAAACTATTCACAATAGATAGCATTTGTGCATCATCTACACAAAAAAATTGGCTGATACGGCTCTTCAGTTTGTAGTTTAATTTAGGTTAGTTTGCGTTGCAATTTTCAATTTTTCCGGTGTCTCTTCGCCTTTGGTTTGCTTTTTATCTTAAATAATTCTGTTATTAGCTTTATTGGTTGTGTACCTGAATCGTTCTTTTTACTTTTGACTTGTGCTTTTCGGATCTTTAATACTTAAAATTCGTATAAAAAATATTTGTCTGATATTTTTGTTGTTATTTCGTTTTGCTTGACAATTATTACGTTGGCGTTTTTATGTTTATAATGCTACTACAGAGCATAAAACAATAATAGTGTAAAGTTCATGAACACTCTAACCTTCTAAAACATAAAGTTACATCAGTAAATAAATCAGCAATACCACCATTACATGATGCCGCTCCTGATGTCTAGACTTACTCTGACAATTGGTACCATAGTAGCCAAGAGCACAAGCACATGAGTAACTTTCCCCAGAAAAACTACAAGTTCCACCATTCTGGCATGGGGCAGGAGTACAGGGAGTAACTGAAAACAAAATGAATTATAAAATAGAATGTGATTGACTGCACCTTTAAGTTAAATTCAGCCCCCTCCCCCAAATTAAAATCACATGATAAAAGCATTAATTTTGCTTTATTGTCTTTATTTTATCAAACATAACTATGCAAGTGGTATCATTTGTCATCTCGTAGCCGACAATATTTATCAAGGAAATAAATACTAGATTTCAATGTTTTGATTCCGATGCTGCTGATGAGAGGTAACTCTTTGAAACAATGTATCCATATAAATACGGCGTATCCAAATTCGTTTTTGTATACCAATTTGTTTTAAATTCCATTTGCACAAGGACGAAGACTTAACAAATAATATATGTCAGTGTCGACTCCGAAATAAGAGAATAGGAAATAGGATGAAAAGAAACAGATAATATCCTCAGCGGTTAAAACTAGGATAGGTATTCTGTGCTTGATCAGCGTAGAACATGTAGAAGATAAGCGATAGTCAATGCTTGAGTAATTTGAACGCTGTGACATTCCAAACTCTGTATTTACTTGATAGATAAGTGAAATCGTTCTTTCACTTGTTATTTTATCATCGAATTTCCATAGACTTGTTGTCTCTGCTTAACACTTACTTTCACAAAAGGTCCCGGATGTTCCTAACGGACACATGCATGTAAATGACGTCACTCCATTCTTACATGTACCGCCATGCTGACAGATGACATCGTCACAAGGTGTCGCTAAAAAAGTTTCATTTTTTTATTAGTAGCAAGTACATTAACCGCGCATATGATTAAAATGAAGCAGTTCTGTTGGTAAATTGGTAAACAAAACAATTGTTTAGAAGGTAAAACCACATTTAAAGACATAGAACCTATCATTTTAAAAAATAATGAAATTCACACTATTTGAAGAATGCATTGTAAAACCTTTGAAGAAACTGATAAATTTTCAAAAAACCTAACAGAAACGTATTCTTTTTGACGGAAAACTGAATAAAAAAAACGCAGTGTCAAAAAAGAGGACAAACTTATTATAGAATGTAAACACTTGCGGGAACCGGTAAACTAAGAAACGAAAAGTAACCAAACGAAACGGAGCAGATCGGTAAAGAAGGAAACGTAAACAGTAAAATAAGCAACCGAAATCTGTAATGAAAGGAAACGAAATACGAGCAAAACTGGTTAAAAAAAACTGAATCGATTTTAGCCGACACCAGTCGTTTTTCTTAATTTACCGATTTCGTTTTCTCTTCGCCTCGTTTGGTTACATTTCGTTTCTCAGTTTAACAGTACCCAGTTTACCAAATGTAAATATTTATGGTGGACAATACTTAATCAACGCGAATAATTAAAATAAGATTATTGTATAGAAAAATGAAATATGGGGGTGGGATGGGACACAAATTAGGACGGTCAATTTTGAAGAACCACAGGAAAAGGGGAGAGTTGGATAGGGGCGGAAAATTTAGCCTATGTGGTGTACAACTTGGCGGTCCACAAAGGGGTCTTTAACGTGCATGAAGCGTGGCACTCTCCACACACGTTGGCCCACTATGGTCGGCGGTCAGGGTTTCCGTATTATAGACCTGACAACCCCCGCGGACGAGGGCCACCCTATTCAGCCACCTAGGGTACACATTTGGTCGCTCTGTGGGCTGAGCACTGACCCGACGTCAGAATCCAAAGACCCTTAGTCGCCTCCTACGACAAGCTAGGCTCTGCTGCGGGCCTATTCGCCACCCGGGCCCCGCACGGGACAAAAAATTGTAAAATCATAATAGATGCCCAAATTTTGTCAGTTGATGTAGATCTTTTTTTTTTTCTTCTAGACTTCAAGTCCAAAAATTTGGGCATTTTTTATTATTTTATTAATTTTCAGATGTTTTCAAATGTTCAGCGTGGTAAGAATAAATTTCCTTGATTTGAAGTCTTTTAAATTTTACACAGCAAATATTTGCTGATACATATCATAGCTTTTTATATATTGCCCCCTTTTGCTAAATAAGTTATTACTTTTTCATTCTATATCAATAAAAAGACGATATGGAGATGTTGAATGCATGTACACAACCTACATAAACAAAAGACAGTTACACAATAAAAGACAGCCTGCAGCCTTCAACGTGACTTGACATCTAGCATTGGTCCAAGACTAAAAATACAATTCATAAGCTTCAATTCCATCCCAAAATCATCACCGAACGATCCTTTTCTAGACATAGAACAATGAACTTTTAAAAGTTAACAGTTTTAAAGAATTTGAACTTAGAAAGGAAACTGTTTGATGATAATATAAACTTACAAATTTTCACACATATATGTCCATCACTTTTTGTCTTTACACATTGTTTAGTATTACTACATGGATTGTCGTGGCAGGCCTCATTATCCTGAAATACAAAATGATAAGAATGAGATCAGAAATGCTGGTGATATTAAGCTTCTTCTTCTTCCTTAAAGTAACTTTAAAGTGGCATACATTATTTTGGAAGTAGTTTTATTTGATGCACTCTTTCACAGCCACAAAAAATTATGTCAAACAGCACCCTTAGAAACTATACGATCATTGATTTGTGTAGACCAATCCGGCAAAAAGCACCCATAACACAGACCCATGTATGTCATAAAAAAAAGGTCAATATACGACCACAAACCAGAAGGAAAACGAACCAACTCACAAGACAGGCCATTAACACTCAATGCACCATAAGCAAATGTATAGGAAGTGGCGCAGAGATTTTCAAACAGTTAAATATATCTTTGAGATGAGTGCAGACGTTGGTTTGTCATAGGGTTTTTGATTGTTTCTGTTCACCTTTACCAGCTTTGAACATCTAAATTGACATTAAAAACGCGACAAGTGTGCTGCATCAGGCAGGAACTGCTTACCCTTTCGGAGCACCTGAGTTCACTCATGGTACGACTTGAGTTTGTGTTGTTAATTGCTTTTCAAATTTTAGTGTTGTCTGTTTTTTTGTGATATACTTGTTTGTGCTTACTGGTTTTGTTTTTTTTCTTTTGGGCCATTTGACATTTGAAAGCCTCATTTATCCCTTATCTTGCACAGATTAAGAAAAGGCTATAAACTTATACATAGAGGTATCTTATCAAGATTTCATGGTAGGTAGATCTTGAGGCATTCAATATCCCTGAAAAAAAAAGAATTTTGTTATTTGCAACATGTGGTTTTTAGGCACGGACCATTTGATTTTCTGGGGGGGGCCTGGGATTTTACCTTGAGCCGGGAAATTTTTTTCGCCCGCTTTGCGGGCCAGATTATTTTTTTCACACACATACTAAGCAAGGAAATTTTGTTGGCAAGATTATTTTTTTTCAATTGGCAAGATTGAAACCAGATTATTTTTTTCAACCTAGGTGCTGGTCAGATTATTTTTTTTTACAAAAATCAGGGCCGGGAAATTTTTTTCCAAAAAATCCCAGGCCCCCCCCCAGAAAATCAAATGGTCCGTGCCTTAGGAACATGCTGATCGACCCCCATTTTCTATTTTCGTACAACCGGCTATGTTGGTTTTTTTACAGATCAAATAACCACATTTAAGTTCAGGATACCAAAAAAAACATAATAAACAACATTTTGTTAATATTTTAACTGCGAAGAAAATGTTTAAATAAAAGTTAGACCTACAGACATGTAGATTCGACGAGTAACAGAATTGTATAACAAGAGGCTCCCAGGAGCCTGAATCGCTCACCTGACATATGTGCCTGAAGTAAAGGTTATTAGGCAAAATCTTTTTGACGTTGAAAGGGTCATAAAATTAATAAGGGGGTCATCTGACAATATGGTGGATCTTAAGGTGCTGATCACTTTTGTTCTCAATCAAAATCTAAAAACCTGGCACCCTTTTAGAGTTATTTTCGAAAAAATGCAGTTTAACCTAATGTTCTATTTTTAGCCACAGCGGCCATGTTTTACAACCAATCAAAAATCCCCACATCAGTTCTATACACCTATTGCTAATAAACAATACTACTAAGTTTGGTTCCAATTGGACTTAAAGTGTCAGAGGAGTTAACGTTTTCAATATAATGAGGAAATGCTTTTTATATGCTCAATTTTGACGTTCTAAGGGCAATAACTCCTCAAAGGAAAGGTCATACAACGTTGACCCTATTACGTATTTTGTAAATCTTGATGCGCTTAACAATATGCAATTTAAATTTCTCAAATATCTTGTATAGTTTTCAAGATATTGAGCTAAACAGTTGCAAAACTTGCAAAGAATCCACAAAAAGGGCAATAACTCCTACATGGGTTGTTGGATTTTCTTCAAAATTTCAGAGCTGGTAGATCTTGAGGTGCTGATTACTTTTGTTCCAATCAAAATTTTGAAATCTGTCACCGTTTTAGAGTTATTTGAAAAAAACTGCATTTTACCCCTATGTTCTATTTTTAGCCACACCGGCCATGTTTTACGACAACTCAAAAATCCCCACATCAGTTCTATACACCTAATGCTAATAAACAACTATACCAAGTTTGGTTCCATTTGGACATAAAGAGTCAGAGGAGTTAACGTTTTCAATGTAACGAGGAAATGCTGTTAAAATGCTCAATTTTGACGTTCTAAGGGCAATAACTCCTAAAAGGAAAGGTCCTACAACGTTGACCCTATTACATATTTTGTAGATCTTGTTGTGCTTAACAATATGCAATTTAAATTTCTCAAATATCTAGTATAATTTTCAAGATATTGAGCTAAACAGGTGTAAAATTTGCAAAAAATCCACAAAAAGGGCAATAACTCCTACATGGGTTGTTGGATTTTCTTCAAAATTTCAGGGTATGTAGATCTTGAGGTGCTGATCACTTTTACCCTATGCCAGAATTTTGATATCTGTAGCCGTTTTTGAGTTATTTGCAAAAAACTGCATTTTACCCCTATGTTCTTTTTTTAGCCATGGCGGCCATGTTTTTCAACGAATCAAAAATCCCCACATCAGTTCTGTGAGGGATACCCTAAAGTACCATCAGACCAAATTTGGTTTGAATCTGTGCAGCCGTTTCAGAGGAGAAGAAGTTTGAAGAAAAGTTAACGACGACGGACGACGACGACGGACGCCAAGTGATGGCAATAGCTCACAGGTGAGCTAAAAATAATCATGTTATTTATGAGAATTTACTACCCATTCATTTATTTTTGAAATTGTGTATTTCATCATTAATTGCACTTAAATATTTCGATCCGTATCCTTTTAAAGAACTTTTTACCAACTTGATGCAGAATGATTTTATTCTGTTACTTTCACGTTCTTGGTACAAACGATAATTTAAATTTGATCTCTGAATAGAGACATATGATATTTTTAGTTAAGTGATAGTGTAACATATATGAACATGTAGACTTAATAATACTAAAGCATGCCAAATGCTCTTTATGATCGTTGCTTTGTGCTTAATAACTACATAAATTCGATTATTTGGACGTTTTCCATATCAAAATTAAACAAGATTAATCGAAAAATCCCCTTGTTCAGAGGAAAAATAATTATACCCCACTCGTAAGAGAGGGGGCTATATTGCAATCAGTCTGTCCGTCCGTCCGGAACAATATCTCGGCTTCTACTAAAGGGATTGAGTTCAAATTTGGTAGACAGCTTTTGCATCATGGAATGTACATTTCTTCTACTTTCCAGATTATTATCTACTTCCTGTTTTCCGAGCCAACTTAGACTTTTTTCTCAGCTTCTACTGAAGGGAGTGATTTTCAATCTGCTTTACAGCTTCAACATGAGTTGTACCGTGCCTCCTTTTTTCAGATCAGTCAGTAAGCTACTTCCTTAGACTATTTTAAGGGTCAAAAATAAAAATAAATTTCGTAACAGATTTCTCAGCTTCTACTGAAGGGATTAATTTCTATTTTGGTATACAGCTTTAGCATGATGACTGTACTGTGCCTCCCCTTTCCGGGTCAATCGGTCATCTACGTCCTTTTTTCTGAATGGTTGAGTGGGGGTATGCTTAACACGACTTAGTGCAACCCCTTGTTTGTATTGTATTATTTGTATTGGTAATTATGAGATAAGTAAACATGACACGGGAGATGAACATGAAATGGGCGGATACAATGAATATCAAATGACGATGAAGTGGAGAAAAGGGGGAAGCTTGTCAGTAAAAGGCCAGTAAAGAGCGTGAGAAACCTGGAATCGGGTAGTCCGCTTCGCCTATAAAGTGACGGATGTGTGCCCCAGGTGGTTGAATGGGGAAGCCCTTTCATAATGAAAGCCGGGGTCATCAGGATATAATGCGGAAAAACCTGACCAAACCATAGTTGTACACCGTGTTGGGAAAATGTAACGCTCCTTGCACATTAACGAACCCAGCTGTAAGTCTCGTTTAGAGTAAGACCTTCAGGATCCCCATGAAGGAAACTAAATTTTCCGATCCCTCCTTATTTCAGTGGCAGTCATAACTTACCTTTTTGATGGACATTGTGTTCTCATCTTCCACTTAATCATCATCTCATGTTCTTTTATCCACACGATCTAATATCGAGTTATTATACCCCATGCAACGAAGTTGCGAAGGGTATAATGTTTTTGACTGGTCCGTCCGTCCGTCTGTCCGTGATCAAAATTTTCGTAACAGATATCTCAGCTATTATTAATCGTAGGCTTTTGATATTTGGTATGAAGCTTCAGGTGGGGGTCCCATATGGTGGGATACGTTTTCAGGTCTGTGGATCATCTACTTCCTGTTTAACGAGTTGACTTAGACTTTTTTCACAAAATTTTCAGGGTTAAAAATTTTCGTAACAAATTTCTCAGCAACTATTAATTGTAGGTATCTAATATTTGGTATTTAGCTTCAGGTAGGTGTCCCATATGGTGGGATTCGTTTTCAGGTCTGTCGATCATCTACTTCCTGTTTAAATAGCCGACTTTGACTTTTTCACTAGATTTTCAGGGTTAAAAATTTTCGTAACAGATTTCTCGGGAACTCTTAATGGTAGGTACATGTATTTGATATTTGGTATTTAGCTTCAGGTAGGTGTCCCATATGGTGGGATTCGTTTTCAGGTCTATCGATCATCTACTTCCTGTTTAAATAGCCGACTTCGACCTTTTTCACTACATTTTCAGGTTTGAAAATTTTAATAACAGATTTCTCAGCATCTATTTATGGTAGGTATTTGATATTTGGTATTTAGCTTCAAGTAGGTGTCCCATATGGTGGGATTCTTTTTTTGGTCTGTTGATTATCTACTTTCTGTTTTTCACGAGCCTACTTAGATATTTTTCACTAAATTTTCAGGGTTAAAATTTTTCATGACAGATTTCTCAGCAACTATTAACCATAGACTTTTGATATTTTGTACGTGGCTTCAGAGAGGGATCCCATATGGTGGGATACATTTTCAGCGCTGTCACTTATTCATTTCTTGTTTAATGAGCTGTCTTGGAAAGACAACAGCTAAGACTTTTTTGTTCCTAACTCGAAATAGATAATCTCTGTCCATAATGTGGACGCGTGGGTATGTGAGCGTGCTCACTAAGGTTCTTTCATTTATTTCACTGGCTCTTTTCTGTAAAACAGCTTTTTAATGGGTTTATATCAAAACATAAATTTTCTAAAAAAAGACAGTTTCAACGTTTCCCTTTCTCAACGCGAAAGCTGCACAGAGTTAAAATTTCACTCCAAGTCGATGTTTTGAATAGCAAAATGTGAATCTAGTGGAAAAAGGAATCCTTCTTGGACAAATCAGAATACCAATTTGTCCCTAGGAGAAACCGCTGTATCCTGGTTCTATGAGGATAACGGATTCTCCTAAATGAACATTATAAAGAAAGTCATATATAACAATTATAGAATAGATTGAATTTTTAAAAGAATTTAATTATAAAACCAAAAATTATGTAAAAAAACCTTAATTATTTTATATTATCTAAGACTTTTTGGCATAATATTTAATAAATAAAGACAATAAAGTATCCAGTTTACTTACATACCAATATCGATTACTAAGAATTGTATTAAAATAATCAATACAATCGATTAATATCGATTTATCTATATTTTTTGTTTGAGAGAACATTTTCACTTCTAAAACCAATAGGCATTATCATTGCCTATTATCATCCCCAGTTTGGTATTTTTGGTTATACTGTTCTATGCTCTTCATATTCATTTCAGCATGCAGCAGCTTTTCTCTATCTTGGAGAATACATCAAAGCTTTAAATTATCCGTCTAAATTTCAAAATTGTCTAAACCCTAAGGTTCTTCCTACCCCAGACATAGGTTGAATATCTTAGTAATAATTTGGTTCCCAAGTTTGGTATTTTTGGTTAAACTGTTCTATGCTCTTCATAATCATACAGTGTTTGGCATTTTCAATATTTATGGTAGAGCGCCTCTGATGAGTCTTGAATAGACGAAACGCGCGTCAGGCGTAGCAAATTTTATTGTCTGGAACTTTGTTGTCATTTGTATTTCGAACACACGTGAAGGTTAGCACTGCTGGTGGAGTTTAAATTCCCCGAGGTTAGCCCGCTCCGGCACCAACACTTTTGAGTTGGAGAATACATCAAAGCTTTAAATTATCCGTCTAAATATCAAAATTGTCTTAACCCTAAGGTTCTTCTTCCTATCCCAGACATAGGTTGAATATCTTAGTAATAATTTGGTTCCCCAGTTTGTTATTTTTGGTTTAACTGTTCTATGCTCTTCATAATCATACAGTGTTTGGCATTTTCAATATTTTTGGTAGAGCGCCTCTGATGAGTCTTGAATAGACGAAACGCGCGTCAGGCGTAGCAAATTTAATTGTCTGGAACTTTGTTGTCATTTGTATTTCGAACACACGTGAAGGTTAGCACTGCTGGTGGAGTTTAAATTCCCCGAGGTTAGCCCGCTCCGGCACCAACACTTTTGAATTGGAAAATAATCAAAGCTTTAAATTATCCGTCTAAATTTCAAAATTGTCTTAACCCTAAGGTTCTTCTTCCTACCCCAGACATAGGTTGAATATCTTAGTAATAATTTGGTTCCCCAGTTTGGTATTTTTGGTTAAACTGTTCTATGCTCTTCATAATCATACAGTGTTTGGCATTTTCAATATTTTTGGTAGAGCGCCTCTGATGAGTCTTGAATAGACGAAACGCGCGTCAGGCGTAGCAAATTTAATTGTCTGGAACTTTGTTGTCATTTGTATGACTATACTTAAAAAGTAATGTTCACTATTTTCATTACTTCTTTTCAAAACTAGAATAAAAAAAAACTTTAAAAAATGACATAATATTCTAATGATGATCTTGTTGACTTAAGGACAGTTCGCTCAGTTGATGAAGACTTTTAAACTGTTACAGTGAGTGAGTGAGTTGGTGTTTTACGCCCGTGCAACGCTATATAGGTTATTTACAGGCGATGAACATGAAAAGGATGATAAAATGAACATGAAATGATGATGATAAATGAATTATGGGGATGGGGTGGGAAACAAAGGACCGGTAAATTTTGAAGAACCACAGGAAAAATGGGAGAGGTGGGTAGGGGCGGAAAATTTAGCCTATGTGGTGCACTACTGGGCGGTCCACAAAGGGGTCTTTTACGTGCATGAAGCGTGGCACTCTCCACACACGTTGGCCCACTATGGTCGGCGGTCAGGGTTTCCGTATTATAGACCTGACAACCCCCGCGGACGAGGGCTACCCTATTCAGCCACCTAGGGTACACACTTGGTCGCTCTGTGGGCTGAGCACTGACCCGACGTCAGAATCCCAAGACCCTTAGTCGCCTCTTACGACAAGCTAGGCTCTGCTGCGGGCCTATTCGCCACCCGGGCCCCGCACGGGACTTAAACTGTTACAATATGCAGTTGTATTGGAAATGAAACACACGGAGATGCTCCTGTCGAAAAGCTTATGTCCCTTGTTAAACTAAATGTCCATGAAATCAATATCATTAAATGCTGTAAATAAATTATATGATTCAGTCGCGGTTTCAGACGAGAGTCCACCTAAAAAATGTGGAGAAAAAGGTGTTTCGTCACATATAATCTGAATTTTTTCTCGGAAATTATATTATTCTAATATTTTAAACGCGCGCCCGCTCTAATATCAAATCCTGGAGTAGAATTGTTCCTTACTTTCGATTTATCATCTGTACATAAAAATATATAAATCCCTCAGTGCAGTGGTTAAATGCACATCTTTTTACTTACCATTGTCCAAGTGTTTATAGGGGAATACAAATAGTCTGCAGAAGTCTCAGACGTTCCTCCAGCTTTAAGTATTTCACACATCAATGTATTTGGGTTGTAGTTGATACCCACACACTGGTCTTGGTAGATACAACGTCGGCCGCACATCTTTAATCCCATTTTATCATAGGCGACGATAATATCAGCATTCATATAAGTGTTGGAATTAGTGGTTCCTATCTTTATATTAACAGAACCACCAGACACATCCAAAATAAGCAGCTGCATTGCTAAAATAGTAAATCTTCCAAGCATATTTCTCCAACTTATCAGTCTCTTCAAGGTTACATGTACAATGTAAAAGAGAAAGAACTAATCAGTTACTTATAATCTTTTTAATTGTAACTCAACGTTCCGTGTGGTAAAATCATAATTCACTTTTTCAATCCCCTGAATATTTCTAGATTAAAAATACAAAGAATTATCAATAATTAACAAAGTATGAATCTTTTTTTGAAGAATTTAATTGTTTCCCATTCATTAAATTGAATTTATTTACTTGTACTGAACATCAAATGGCATGAATGGCATGCATGATCGAAAGACAAAGCTGTGAGATTCAATGTGAGGTCGACAGTATGTAAGTCGTAGCAATAGCAACAATATGTGAGTGAGTGAGTGAGTGAGTGAGTGAGTTGGTGTTTTACGCCCGTGCAACGCTATATAGGTTATTTACAGGCGATGAACATGAAAAGGGTGATAAAATGAACATGAAACGATGATGATGAATGATATATGGGGGTGGGACGGGAAAGAAAGGACCGGTAATTTTGAAGAACCACAGGAAAAGGGGAGAGGTGGGTAGGGGCGGAAAATTAAGCCTATGTGGTGCACTACTTGGCGGTCCACAAAGGGGTCTTTTACGTGCATGAAGCGTGGCACTCTCCACACACGTTGGCCCACTATGGTCGGCGGTCAGGGTTTCCGTATGATAGACCTGACAACCCCCGCGGACGCGGGCCACCCTATTCAGCCACCTAGGGTACACACTTGGTCGCTCTGTGGGCTGAGCACTGACCCGACGTCAGAATCCCAAGACCCTTAGTCGCCTCTTACGACAAGCTAGGCTCTGCTGCGGGCCTATTCGCCACCCGGGCCCCGCACGGGACGCAACAATAGGTAATCAAAAAGTAATCGAGCATCGACTGTCAAGTTAAGTTTACATTGTACATGTAAAACTTTCCCATCCGGAGCTATTGAGATTTCTCTCGCTTCGACGTTTCAGTCTTTTATTAGTGATGTTCAGACTAATCGAAAAATCTAATCGAAATGGGCTTCCGATGCTACTAATCGATTATGAAATCAATAATCGATAAATCGGAAAATATTCAATTTTAGTGATTTTATACAAAAAACGGAAAAGAATAACATTGATTTCGGGGGTAAATTAATAATTTTCATGAAAAATAGTGTCCGATTTTATAATCGATTATGATCTTTTCATATGTGTTTTGTTGCCTTTTCATATGCGCTTTGTTGCCTTTAACATGCGTTCCCGCCCCATCCCCATATTTCATTTATCATCAGCATTTCATGTTCATTTTAACATCATTTTTATGTACATCGCCTGTAAATGACCTATATAGCGTTGCACGGGCGTAAAACACCAAACTCACTCACTCACTCACTGTTACCTTTTTACATATTAACCTTTTCTTATGTTTTATTCCTTTTCACATGCGTTGTGTTTTCTTTTTACATTGTACATGAGTTTTGTTGCCTTTTTACACACTCAATACTAACGAACTCAACATTTAGTGACAGCGATGTAGATGTTAGAATAACCGTTGTAAATTAAGAAATTATCAGTCTAAAGGTACCACAGCATTCCGCATCTGAAACGGAACACACAATTCCTGTACATTTCCCTACTTTAACCTGCCAAACTTAAACTAGAAACGCTTTCATTTGAATCGTGAGAAAACAACAGCGTAAATAATAAGATTCTATATAGATGGGTTCTTCAAAATTTACCGGTCCTTTGTTCCCCATTTAATTTATCATCATCGTTTCATTTTCAATGTTATCACATCCTTTTCAGGTTCATTGCCTGTAGATAACCTATATAGCGTTGCATGGGCTTAAAACACCAACTCACTCACTCACTCACGTTGACCTGCTCATAGATAATATTAAAGGTAAACGGATTTTATGACAGTGAACTGTGTAACGATCTGTCAGAAACTGAAATGTTCATGCTTTCAAGGGCTCACAGATTCATATATAAACCAATTCAAAGTTAACCTAGATTGACTAGATCAGACAAATGAACCGGCTTGTAAGGTTGTCTTCCGGCTGAGTGTTACCTGGATAAAATAAAAATACTGTTTCTTGAAAGATTGTGTCGACAACGTTTTTAGCTTCCCAAGAAAATCCTGATGCCAAGAATGCTAGAATATCGCTATCAATACGGGAAAATCAAGGTGGCCATATACCAGACATTTTTCGAATTTGCTAGAAATATAACCTTGACAATCACCGAATGGTCATGTGAGCTGTTGCCGTCCTATGGCGTCCGTAGAGTTTTTCAAAGCTTAACTCGTCAACACCATACATCCAACTTCAACCAAACTTGGCACAGTTGTTTATTAGCATTAGTGCTACAATACTATTGTCTGGATTTTTGATTCGTAAAAAACATGGCTGCCGTGGCTAAAAATATAACATAAGGTTAATTGCAGTTTTTTGAAAATAACTCAAAAACGAAGAAAGATATCAAAATTCTGGCATCTGGCATGCGTAAAAGTGATCAGCTTCTCAATATCTACGTGCCCTGAAATTTTCAAGAAGATCATCCATGTGTTGCATTTTCAATACAACCGATGTAGGAGTTAATGCCCTTTTTCTGGATTAAAAAAGAATCACTTATTTAGCCCTATATCTTATATATAATTATAATGATTAAGCACATCAAGATCTTCATTTTATGTAATTAGGTCAAAGCTGTAGAATCATTTCTTTTAGCAGTTATGACCCTTAGAGCGTCAAAATTTAACATTTTTCATTTCTTTTCCCCTGAATTTCAAAGATTTTTAAACTTGTCTTACACCATAAGACCAACTGCATCTAAACTTTGCCCACTTGTTTAATAGCATATTTGCTACAATTGTATCAAATTCTGGCATAGAGTAAAAGTGATCAGCTTCTCAATATCTACCTGCTCTGTAATTTTCAAGAGATCCAACGAACGATGTAGGAGTTATTGCCCTTTTTCTGGATTTTTTCAAAATCTTTCACTTACACAGGGCGAAAGTGCTTGTATCCTATATCTGGGAAACTATAAAAGATATTTCAATAATTCAAACTGCACATGATTATAATGATTATCAAGCACATCAAGATCTACATTTTATGTAATTACGTCAAAGCTGTAGGACCATTTCTTATTAGGAGTTATTGCCTTCAAACGACAAAATTTACCATTTTTCAGTACTTTTCCTCTGAATTTCAAAAATTAACTTGTCTGACACCATAAGACCAACTGCATTTAAACTTTGCACACTTGTTAAATAGTATATATGCTACAACTTAATCGTCCAGATTTTTGATTTGTCAAAAAAACATAGCCGTCATGGCTAAAAACAGAACATAGGGTAAATTGCAGTTGTTTGCTTATTACTCAAAAATGGTTTCAGTTATCAAAACTGTGCTTAAATCAAAAGTGATCACCATATTAAGATCTACCTGTCCTGAAATTTTGAAACCGATCCTACTGCTAATGTGGGAGTTATTGCCCTTTTTCGTACTTTTGCACTTATTTAGCCCTATATCTTGAAAACTTAATAAGTTATTTCAGAAATTTAAATAGCATATGGTCAAGCACAATAATATGTGTATCTGTGTAGTTCAGGTGAGCGATTCAGGCTCCTGGGAGACTCTTGTTTCTGAGGAAAACTGTTTCCCGTCGAAAAGCGCATGGAAACTGACAGTAAACAACAAAAGAAGCAAAGAATCACCAATGGGACATTCGAGTGTTGTGATTTACATTTGTGTGCTGTCCCAAAAGGCAACGACGAAACCGGTAAACATGAACAAACACAGCATAAAGAAACACAAAACACAAATAAACCGAACGGAAATCAACAACGCGAATTCAAACCGATCTGACTTGGAGGTTCAATAGGATCTCATGTGACAATTACTTTTTGTGTTCTATGGTCATTACCGGATCCTAAGATCGCAATGGAAGAGGGAGGTTTGGCGCCATAAAACCTGGTTTAACCCACCATTTCGTTTGAAATGCCTGTACCAAGTCAGGACCATTGCGATCCACCAGTTCTCCGGTATGACTGATTCGTTTTTGTCATTTTCTCTGGACTATGAGATTGATCATTCAAGTTCGGTAGTTTTGTTATTACCTTTATTTAATATGTTCAAATCGATCCACCCATCTATCAAGATACACAAGGCCTCGACAATCGCAAGACTGTGCCCCCGAACTCATAATAAAATCAAAGTATGTCTTAGATTTGTGTGCTAGCTGTTACTAGAATCGAAGATAACGCTTTACTTTGTAAAAAACTTTACATCAACATTATAGAACACATTTTGTGCTCCTGTGACCACTCTAAGGACTTCCTGGACGATCTATGGTGGGATATCATATCCATTAAACCAATCGGCTTTAGTGTTAATATGGACAGTCTATCTACGTTAGACTTTACTTGCCAACTCCTTTCTTGAGACACTTCATACGACTTAAGGACGATGAGAGACATGATTTTTTAAGGATCTTTGTTAAAAAAATTATGTAATATTTAAATCTTTTCACTGATGACTTGTCTTTCATCGAACTGTTATATTATATAGATATTTCTTTTGTTATTTTTATCATGTTTGTTTAAATATTAAGAGGTTTGCTTGCTTTTGTTTAGTAATCAAGGTATATGTTTGTCAATTTATGTCTCATGGGAAATAAATTGAATCATAACAATACGCAACGATAACATCAGCATTCATTTAAGTGCAGTAATAAGTGATGCGTATCTATGTAGTAACAAAAACAACCAAAATTAGCAGCTGCATTGCTGAAAAGGTTAATCTTCCAAACATACTTCTCCAGCTTATTGGTCTCTTCAACGCAACATATACTATCTATAAAAGAAAGGAGTAAATCCCGTGTTTCATCAGTTACATATGCTCTTTTTAATTAAAATTGTTTTTTTTTTGTAACTCAACGTTCCGTAAGGTCAAATTATAATCCATGTTTGTCAATCCTCTGAATATTTTCTGGATTAAAATAGATGGGATTATCAATAATTAACCAACTATGAATCTTTTTTTAAAGAATTTATTGTTTTCCCTCCATTAAATGTAATTTATTAACTTGAACTGAACATCAGATGTCATGCATGATCGGAAGACCAAGACATTGAGATTTAATGAAAGATCGCCGGGATGTTGGTCGTAGCAACAATAATAATAAGTTATCACAAAGTAATTGACCAGCTACTGTCCAGTAAAGTTTACATTGTTGTTTCACATCAGGAGTTCTTGAGATTTCTCTCGTTTCAACTCCGGGGGTGGGCCTGAGAGGTTAATAGGCTTGCATCAGAGCCCAGCTTGTCGAAAGAGGCGATTAAGGATCTTGGAATTCTTACATCGGAGTTACACATAGTGCTCAGCCCACAGAGAGACCAAAGTGTGTACCCTAAGTGGCTGAATAGGGTGGCCCTCGTGTGCGGGGTTGGTTAGTCTATTAAACGGAAAACCTGTCCGCTGACCATAGTACACTTTGTGTAGGCCAACGTGAATGGAGAGTTCAACGCTTCAGGAAGCTAAATTTCCCGTCCCTAACTATCACTCCTTTTTAGTGGCAGTCACCCCCCCCCCCCCCCCCGAATAAGCCTTTTGCCCCTTTCCTCCACTTATCATAATTTCATGATCATTGTATTATCCCTCTCATGTTCATCTGCCGGATATAGCCGTAACTAACCAATTTGGATGTTTACAATGGTTTATTTTATTGCGGGGTCTTTGTTTTGAATGTGGAGTTCATAGCATGCAATATTTAGATCTGCGGGGTTGCTTAGTGCCTGGCAGTTTTCCCTTTAGTTTATCTAAAACAGTTGACGTTTTACGTAGTATTATTCAAGATAGGTGACATAGAACACGTAAGCTTATTTGTCCATATTAATTCTTTAGAAGGATCAGGCAAAATGCTACAATCAACAACACATAAATGAAGACGTTCAACTCGCCGTACTGTGACATGTGTGAATATAATCTGATTGCAAATAAAGTATTAATAAATAATCAATAAAGCGAAAGATATTTTCATTTATTTTTAAGCTGACGAGACTTAACAGGTTTGAAAGAATATTAATTATACTAAACAAAATAGTAAAGGAACATGTATAATTTATCAGTTGATGATGAATTTTCATTTTAGAGCATTACAAAACTTTTCGAAGAAAACAAATACCAATTTGCATGCAAGAAGCATAGAGGCACCAATGGGGCATCCGAGTGTCAAAAGTCCGAAAGGGCAACGACGAAACCGGTAAACACGAACAAAAAACAGCACGAAGAAACACAAAACACGATATCAACCTAACGGAAATATTTTTAATGTTATTTGAAATATTTAAAAAAATATGACACGCACTTTTGTGTAACCTGCTTCCGAGGCTACACAGTTTGTGCCACTTTTTTTAATGTTATTTCATCATAGACAGAAAAAATGTTGTGGTCATTCCATAAATCATCTATCGGGAATTAATTGTAGCTGTCGTTGAATTTTATTTCCCACAAAATTATTTTGAAAGCGAAATTGCAACCCAAGGTGGGTTCCCTGTCGTAGACGACAATGCTGGGAGATTTAATGTGAGATCGACGAGATGTAGGTCGTAGCAACTGTAACAAAGTAATTGAGCAGCGACTGTCAAGTGAATTTTTCATTGTACATGTAAAACTTTCCCATCTAGCCGAGCTCCTGAGATTTCTTTCGCTTCGAGAAAATTTCGCTTTGATGATTGCGTTTCAGTCTTTACACGTGTTTTGTTGTCTATGTTGTCTATTCACATGCGTTTTGTTGTATGTTTACCTATGTTTGCCTTTACACATGTGTTTTACAGTACCTGTATGGTAAAAGCTTCCCTCTCTCCCCATTTACCATCACACCATTTACCATCCCCATACACCATATACTATTTCCATCCCCATACACGATGTACCATCCCCATCCCCATCCCCATACACCATGTACCATTCGCATCCCCATCCCCATACACGATTTACAATCCCCATCCCCATTTACCATTCTATATTCCCCATACCCATAATGCAATTGTTTATTATTATCGATAATACATGTATTAATTTGTTTTAAGGAAATTATTACGATATTTAATAGTTTAAATATCCATTAATGTTTTTTATTTAGTTGACATGCATAAATAACATACGGGTGACATAGAAATAATAACTATAACATATTTTCATAACACAAAATTTACTATCACATTTTAATATTCTCAATATTAAATATTAATTGAAAATGTTTCATTTTAGTAATAAATAAAGCTGTTATTATCATCTTTTAATGAAACCATGTTATTCATAATCTAAAAGACATAATTATAATGTCTATAATAATAATTTTAATATATTACGCAACTTTTTAGTAAAAATTGATCTTGAACTTTTCTAATTACATCCAATGTATGACATATAGGTCTAGTCATAACCTGAATAAAAGTCAACATATTTATATTTAGTTTATCTAAGCATATATGTTTCAAATCTAATGAAAAAATGTGTTTCGCAATCAATTTCTTGTCAATTTTATTAAGCCGGCATATAATTTGGAGCTCAAATATCAGTTTTTACTTGAGTAACTAAAATTTTACATATAAAACTTGCAAGTGTGATCTTAATACTCCTATGCAAACCAATTTTCATTATAGTTTCTTAACTATGAACCTTATTTTTGAAATAATTGATACATTAATGCATATGGCTATGTATATTTTCAACTTATCTTAGCATATATGTTTCAAATCTAAAGGAAAAACTTGTTTCGCAATCAATTTCTTGTCAATTTTATTAAGCCGCCATATAATTTGGAGCTCAGATATAAGTTTTTACTTTAGTAAGTAATATTTTACATATAAAACTTGCAAGTGTGATCTAAATACTCCTATTCAAACCGTCCCGTGCGGGGCCCGGGTGGCGAATAGGCCCGCAGCAGAGCCTAGCTTGTCGTAAGAGGCGACTAAGGGTCTTGGGATTCCGACGTCGGGTCGGTGCTCAGCCCACAGAGCGACCAAGTGTGTACCCTAGGTGGCTGAATAGGGTAGCCCTCGTCCGCGGGGGTTGTCAGGTCTATAATACGGAAACCCTGACCGCCGACCATAGTGGGCCAACGTGTGTGGAGAGTGCCACGCTTCATGCACGTAAAAGACCCCTTTGTGGACCGCCCAGTAGTGCACCACATAGGCTAAATTTTCCGACCCTACCCACCTCTCCCCTTTTTCCTGTGGTTCTTCAAAATTTACCGGTCCTTTGTTTCCCACCCCATCCCCATATTTCATTTATCATCATCATTTCATGTTCATTTTATCATCCTTTTCATGTTCATCGCCTGTAAATAACCTATATAGCGTTGCACGGGCGTAAAACACCAACTCACTCACTCACTCACCTATTCAAACCAATTTTCATTATAGTTTCTTAACTATGAACCATATGAACCTTATTTTTGAAATAATTGATACATGTATGCACATGGCTATGTATATTTTCAACTTATCTTAGCATATATGTTTCAAATCTAATGAAAAAACTTGTTTCGCAATCAATTTCTTGTCAATTTTATTAAGCTGGCATATAATTTGGAGCTCAAATATCATTTTTTCTTTTAGTAAGTAATATTTTACATATAAAACTTGCAAGTGTGATCTAAATACTCCTATGCAAACCAATTTTCATTATATTTTCTTAACTATGAACCTTATTTTTGAAATAATTGATACACGTATGTACATTTTCAACTTATCTTAGCATATATGTTTCAAATCTAATGAAAAAACTTGTTTCGCAATCAATTTCTTGTATATTTAATTAAGCCGGCATATAATTTGGAGCTCAAATATAAGTTTTTACTTTAGTAAATAATATTTTACATATAAAACTTGCAAGTGTGATCTAAATACTCCTATGCAAACCAATTTTCATTATAGTTTCTTAACTATGAACCTTATTTTTGAAATAATTGATACATGTATGCACATGGCTATGTATATTTTCAACTTATCTTAGCATAAATGTTTCAAATCTAATGAAAAAACTTGTTTCACAATCAATTTCTTGTCAATTTTATTAAGCCGGCATGTAATTTGGAGCTCAAATATCAGTTTTTACTTGAGTAACTATTATTCTAAATATAAAACTTGCAAGTGTGTTCTTAATACTCTTATGCAAACCAATTTTCATTATAGTTTCTTAACTCTCAACCTTATTTTTGAAATAATTGATACATGTATGCACATGGCTATGTATATTTTCAACTTATCTTAGCATATATGTTTCAAATCTAATGAAAAAACTTGTTTCGCAATCAATTTCTTGTCAATTTTATTAAGCTGGCATATAATTTGGAGCTCAAATATCATTTTTTCCTTTAGTAAGTAATATTTTACATATAAAACTTGCAAGTGTGATCTAAATACTCCTATGCAAACCAATTTTCATTATAGTTTCTTAACTATGAACCTTATTTTTGAAATAATTGATACATGTATGCACATGGCTATGTATATTTTCAACTTATCTTAACATATATGTTTCAAATCTAATGAAAAAACTTGTTTTGCAATCAATTTCTTGTCAATTTTATTAAGCCGGCATATAATTTGGGGCTCAAATATCATTTTTTCCTTTAGTAAGTAATATTTTACATATAAAACTTGCAAGGGTGATCTAAATACTCCTATGCAAACCAATTTTCATTATAGTTTCTTAACTATGAACCTTATTTTTGAAATAATTGATACATGTATGCACATGGCTATGTATATTTTCAACTTATCTTAACATATATGTTTCAAATCTAATGAAAAAACTTGTTTTGCAATCAATTTCTTGTCAATTTTATTAAGCCGGCATATAATTTGGAGCTCAAATATAATTTTTTCCTTTAGTTAGTAATATTTTACATATAAAACTTGCAAGTGTGATCTAAATACTCCTATGCAAACCAATTTTCATTATAATTAGTTTCTTAACTATGAACCTTATTTTTGAAATAGTTGATACATGTATGCACATGGCTATGTATATTTTCAACTTATCTTAGCATATATGTTTTAAATCTAATGAAAAAACTTGTTTCGCAATCAATTTCTTGTCAACTTCATTAAACCGGCATATAATTTGGAACTCAAATATAAGTTTTTACTTGAGTAACTAATATTCTAAATATAAAACTTGCAAGTATGTTCTTAATACTCTTATGCAAACCAATTTTCATTATAGTTTCTTAACTATGGACCTTATTTTTGTAGTCTTGGATACATTTATGCATATGGCTATGTATATTTTCAATTTTACTGGGCGTAAAAGTTTTTAAATCTAATAGAAAAACGTATCAGGTGTAATATCGTTGCTTTTTTTCTTAAATGATATATATTATTATTAAATATTAAGTTAAATACTCAGAATTAAAATCTTAATGTAAACAATATTAATTTTTCATTGTTTTCATTATACAAATATACGCCACAATTTATTTGATCTTGAACATTTCGTTTATAAAATTCTCTCATTTATTTCAGTTATATAAAATTATCTTATTTTTATAAATAGTTGTATTCAAATAAAAGATACATGTACAAATTTATCGTAAAAATGCTGTTATTAAAAATGTAATATGAAAAATGTCTTTAATCAAGGAATATTCCTTGCTTTAATGTATAATTTTATTTTCATACACTCAACAAACAAAACAACTATATACGTTAATCGTCCTCGTGTACACGTAGTAATATAAGTATATTCGTTTTATATATTTTTCCATATTTAATGCAACAGACATCTACCGTATCATCTACAGTAAAAATGACCAAATAAATTTACAATTATTCTATTATTATATCATTTACCATGCCCATTTACCATTCGGTAGACCAATCAAATTCGATTTACCATTTACCATCCCCATTCCCCATTTACGATCCCCATCCCCATACACGATACTATTCCCCATACACCATCCCCATACACTATACTATTCCCCATATACCATTTACCATTCACCATCCCCATCCCCATCCCCATTTACCATCCCCCCATTTACTATAGATTGGGAAGCTTTTACCATTTAGGGACTGTATTGGTTTTACATGGTTTGTTGTTTTCGTCATTCTATATGTGTGTCGTTGTCTACTAACTAAGTGTTGTGTCGGATTTAAAATCGATATGTTTGAATTTTTTTACATCAGACGAATGATGATTCTCAGCTAGCTGTCAGTAACAGCGAATGTTCTACAGAGAGTTCCTTTACCGTCCTATCGCTTTTGTCTAAGGTTTGAACTTTGAACGAACTGATTTACATTGTGTGTTTAGTTTTTTGTGCTTTGTCTAGGAATATAACTAGGGAGAAGGTTTGGCAAAAAAAACTTTATTTTACCCCGCCACATATTATATGTGCATGTCCTAAGGCAGGAATTTTAAACGAAGCTCTTGTTTGTACTTGTTAAGATGGGGGTCTATCTGTAACTATTTTAGGACTGGATTTGAATTATATGCATTTTATTTCAAACATTGGTCAATGGCAGCTAGACATGCTAGAACCGCTAAAAGCGCCTACTGGCCTCATTGAAAGAAGCAAAAGTGTACCAAAGGGGTAATCAGTATCATAAAACCGTAAAGACATGGACAAAACAGGCAGACAAAAAATCATCACAACAAAACAAACCACATAACATAAAACACACACATACATAACAACAAAACCGCATTCAGCAACGCGAACTCAAGTCGAAACGAGAGTGAACTCAGGTGCTCCGGAAGAGTAAGCAGTTCCTGCTTGCTAGAGCACACCCGTCACGTTGCCAAAGATCGATTAAGTGTTGGTCAAATCCGGAAAGAATGACATTACAAAACTCCATGTCAAACCAACATCTCTGCTCATCTTAAAGATTGAAATCCCGTATTTGTATACAAGCACATGATGTCGTCCGTAAAATTTCTTGAGTGATGAAAGCAACCTGGGAGCAACGTAACCCTGTGTTAACAATTTGCTTGTCAGCCGTGTAGCGTTATCAAGGAAGTCGTTGTACTCCCCACATGCTCTGGAATAACGAATCAATGGTGATACGTAAACTCCATATGCTGGAGCGGACGGAATATTGCTACACAAAAAGGGAAAGTTAACTTGGAAAGTTGAAGTCATCACGTTTGTCAAAGAGATTTGTACAAAGCCTTCATTGTGTAATAGATCCAAATATGAAGCGGAACTCCTAGAATCTGTAGTGGCCTTTATCTCAAGTTCCTTCGGATATATGAGATGTAAAAAGTCACGAAATCGAGGATTGTTTAGTGAAAGGACATCATCAATATAGGTTGTCCATTGTTGGTTTTTTTAACTGTGCCGCTTATTTTGTGAGCTGTGTCACGCACATTTATGCCACATCTCATGTTTTTCTATTGTGTGTTTTTGTCTATTAACATTCATTTTGTTGTGTTTGAGTTTCCTCTTGTTCTTATGTTCCTTGTTACCATGTTTTTCTTTTCTTTCATACTTAAACAAGAACGGAATTCCCGAGTCCTCCGGTGAGCGTAAAAATATTTAAGTTCAGTCGCTAAACAAGAAGTAGATAGGTGTCGGATCTGGAAAGGCATCCCACCATATGGGACCACTATCTGAGCTTCATACCAAATATTGATAGCCTACAAACAATAGTAGCTGAGAAGTCTGTTACATTTTTTTTCCATTTTTGACCATAAAAAAATCTAAGTCGGCTCGTAAATGAAGTAGGTAAGCGACAGACCTGAAAACACACCCCACGATATAAGAACCCTACTTATAGATGCATTCCAAATATCACAAACTGAGGATTGATAGTAGCTGAGAAATCTGTTACGATTTTTTATTTTATTTTTGACCATAAAAAAATTATATGTTGGCTCGTTAAACAGGACGTAGGTAAGCGACAGACCTGAAAACACATCCCACCATTTTGTGACCATATGAGACCCCTACCTAAAGCTGCATACCAAATATCAATAACTTAAGATTAAAAGTAGCTTAGAAATCTGTTACGAAAAAAAAGTGTGACGGACGGGAGCCCGGCATTTTATGTCCCCGCTCAATGTTTCGTCGGGAACCAAAATAAGAATACCCCGTCAATAATTATTGCTTTATATGTAATTTATGCCAAGACAGGAATTATTACATTGCAAAGATACAGTTTTGTAGATGGCATGGATTTTTTTTTTACTTAAACAGATAATGGTATCCATCACCAAGTGTATCAATATACACTACATAATGTGTGTTGCTATATTTGCAAAAATGGAAGAAATGAAAAAAAATCATTTAAAGATAAACGATGTTAGGAACAAAATAAATGAATAAAATTTATTGACTATTATTGACTAAAATGATTATTTGCATATCTTGATGCATCTAAAGCAAACACTTTCTAGAAAGGATCAGCATACAACTTCACACGGCAGAACCATTAAGACGAGAAATAATGTTGACGGACGGGACATACACGTAAAATCCTTGAAACGGATTAAAACACAGGTAAAATACACAATTTGGGATGGATATAGTCAGAAAAGGTAAGACATTTTATTTGTTTACAAATGATAATAGAAAAACTGAAGCGTACAGTATAAAGAAAAATGAACTAGCTAAATATTTATGTTTGAAACATTGAAATCGGCCATGTAGTTTTCGAGAACATTAACAAACCAATAGCCTACCCTCGTACTATAGCACACTTTCAATACGAGCAACGTGTAGCAAAAACAACTTTTTTATGATTTTTAAAAGTTTTGTGCTCTTTTAATGATTTTTGAAATTGTATAGGCTGTTCATCAATTTATTCACGAAGCCATGGACTGCAAAGCATGTCGCTGTTCAAGAAAAAGGGGTACACGCAAATAATCTTACGTTACGGACGAATACATGCATGATTTATAATGTATCAGACAAATGGTGCGTGTATACTTTGTCAGCGACTGTCGTATGAACGTTGTGTCTTAACTGCAAACGACAGTCTGAGTTAAATTTATTAATATTAAATAAAAAATGTATCAATATCAGTTCTGGTGCCGCCAGGTGGGTGCAACAACCTTCTCCTTTCTTGTAATTGTAAGATGGCTATTGGTGTGTTCGTTCGTATGAAGCTTCATGTACGTAATGGTTTTAGTTATGTAAAAAGCTGCAGAACCATATACATGTATCTTAAAGGTCAGGGGTATGTACATCTGTAATGGTTGTCAGCATGACTTAATACATTGCCACATAAATGACTCAAGTTAAAGTTTTTTAGATGGTTCAAATGTCTTCATCTGCAAGTGAATTGGCTAATCATGATTTAAGATTGGATAGAAAATAAATAATAATGCGTTTTCTGTTTATTTGGATAAGTCGTCAATCGTACATGTATCCAACGTGTTAGACTTGATGGTACACCAAATGCCTTTCCACAGTGAGCACAAATGTTTGAAGATTCATTTGTATGGGTCAACATATGCCTTCTCATGTCCGATTTAAACTGAAACATTTTTGGACAAGCAGTGCATTTTATCGATGGTGGTTAATGTCGAATATTGTGTTTTTTTTTCAATGCGCTACAGCTCCCCAATGATTTGTTGCACACAACGGAACGTTGACATTTTCCTACAACATTGTAAAGAATGTTGAATAAGTACTGTACGAAAAAGTACGTTGTACAAGTTATACTATATAAATGTCGTTTTGCACCACGTACTGAGATTATTTGCATAACAACCTTTCGCTAAAGAATTTTTTAACTGTCTTGTGTTTATACACAATGACCGATGATATTCATTTGTAATTTAAGATAAAAGTCAAAAGGCAACATAATATTCAAACATTAAAGTTCGGTAGTTTTGTTTTTAGGCCAAAGTTGAGTTTTTCTTTGTTTTGCGTTCACATGCTGGTCCATATTATGACAAAAACAATGAATGATTGTTGACTGCATTTTGTCAATTCCTTTACAAAACCCAAGTGTCTCTGCAATGTGAAAATAAACAAGTTACAGAATGAATGATATCAGCCTGTTGTGCAGGACTATGGTGCCTAAATATAACATAAGAATATGTCTGTATAAGCATATACAAATGATTTGTGTTTTTGTCTCTCTGTGTGTTTCTTTGCCTTGCTGGCTGGTAGGTTTTCACAAAAAGAGTTGACACAAAACAAAGAAAAAACATATATATTTTGCAACTTGTACCGATAAATAATATGAATGAGGGAGGTTTTGGTGCATTAAAACCAAGTTCAACCATATTTTTAAAGGCCTGTTCTAAATCAAGACCATTACGATCTCTTATTTCTCCGGTGTGTCTGCGTTGTTTTGTTTTTTCAGTTCCACGTTTCAGATTGATTCTTCAAGTTCGGTCGTTTTGTTAATACTTTTTGTTATATTTGAATTATTGGTTGGGATTAAGTTGTTGTTTTAAACTTTGTAATATGCATTACAGAATTTATTCCCCGTCTGAACGCTGACATTTTGATGTTGTGGTAAATTGAGCATTAGGTTAAATAGTTTTTTTTTCAATGATTTTTGATGTTTTGTGTTTACTATGAATTTTTAATATTAACGATGACATTATGTATTACTTTTTGCAGTCAACATAACAAGAGTGACCTGTCTTGTGTTTGTATCATCAGAACACTGTCAATTATGTACCTCTTAATTGTATTTCAGTTACACCTGTTGACTGCAACGCAATTATTTTGCATGTATCGGTCCGTTACCATGTTTTATTGCATGTATTTAGAGTCACTTTGTTATGCTTGAAATATATAAAAAAAATATTGAACGTTATTATTGGATATTGATATTTTTATTAAAACAAAACTTTATTAACTTCTTTTACTTATATAGAAGCATAACCAACCAGATTATTACTCTATACAGGCCTGTTTATATTAACCAGTTTGAATTGTCCGTGTCAATGTAATCAAATAGAGCACACCGTTCGTGAATGATTTAAAAATATACCATTGTGTTCGAAAAAAAGAAATTAAATCCGTATACAATATGTTCTTCTTTATATACTGGGCATGTTTTTAAAGTTTATTACATTCATATTTTTGATATTTTCGAGATTAAAAGTTGAAAATTGACATGAACCGTGAAAAATTTGCATGTATCGTCCGTTAACAATGTTTTTCTCCGTAATGGTTCTGCCGTGTGAACTTCAGCCTATGAAGTTTTTTGTAGAGCAAATATAACCAAATATTTGAGCAACATACATTTGTACATGTAAGCTTCTCTCTATCTTTAGACGATTTTAAAAGAAAAGTTAACGTCGACGATGGACAGAAAGAGATGGCAATAGCTCATGTAAGACTAATTGAAAATAATTGGCACTGGTATTTAGATCTAAATCATGCTTTTGTCTCTGTATTTAAAACTCGGGGTTTACCGATAAAGAGAATATAGGTTGTTTTTTTAATCTTGAGATCGAGTTTATCACTGGTTTATGGTACACTCTCCGTACGGGTTCAATATAAGACAGTGATAAACTGGATTTGTAACAATTAAAAAGTAAACATTTCACATCAAACATTTTTGTATTGTCTGTTCAGATTTAAGACTTAAAATTTGTAAAGGAATTAAGGATGTACTCTGGTCAGGAGCCAAAATTTTAATTTAACTTTTTTACAAACCTTGATTTTTGCATTGTTCTGACCCTACAATGCCAATATATGAAGAACAAATCATAGGTTTCTATGTATTTTTCGTTGCAACAGACGTTTAAAGATGACCAATTTTGACGATTTTGTTCATTTTAGGCCGTTTTTGCCAAAATTTTGACAATTTTCATGATCAAAAATTAACTTAGAGTATTAAAACCTTTTATTATATACTTTCTTATAATTTGTACATATGTAAGTGTGGATATAAGAAAGTTTGGTCCCATTTTCAAGTATGTGTCGTTCCAAATTTCTCTAAAAATGCCGGTTGTCTCATTCTTTTGCAGCTGATGGTTATAACTTCATTTGTTTTGTGGTTTGTAATTGCGAAAATATCTAATCAAATTTTATAGTATTCAAAAATGAATGACTAGTGAATATATTTTTTATTAGATGATTTCATTCCACCCAACCTCTTTTTCCAGAAAATCTTACCTGACTTCACCAGCAATTTTTGGCCTAAATATATAAGAATAGCGATAACTCCAAAACTACTTGTTAGAAATCATATTTTTACACAATTTTATAGTACAGATATAAAACCGATCCGGAAATCTTATAGTGGGAAATTTTAAATGAATTTTTTTTTCCGATTTTCGTTTAAAAGCATTATTGTGACCTTTTGAAGGTTGGCTTTATCGATATGGATATGGTAACTTACATCAATAATAAAGTTTTGCCTCACACAAGAACCTAGAAATTATTTTCATGCCAATAACAGATTTTTAGTATCCAAAGCCTCATTTTATGGATATGTTTGAGTAGGAATTCAAACAACGGAAATGCTTAAGTGACGTCTTTACGGTTTTAAGATGTGTTTTAGGGTTAAGAAAAACATAGAATTTATTGTCGACAAAAAAACTTACACGTTTGCTAAAATTTGGCTTTTTTAGCGTTTTTCGTACTTTTTTATGGTAAAATTGATTATTAAGTCTTTTTGTTGACCACAGTGGATGCAACTTGAGCTTGAAACCAGTAATTTTTGTTTGTAAAGTGATAATTTGTTTTGTTTGCAAACATTATAAACATTGATAAATTGTTATAAGCCTTCAATTGATCTTGAAAATACAAATGACAACAAAGTTTAACTTTTTAAACGCTATTTTATCTTAGCTTTTAGACCCTTTTTAAAAAGTTGGATTATCATGACTAGTAACATTTCTGATAAAACTTCTTTAGTCCATTACACAATAAGAGTTTATACATTGAATTGATTACTTTTTATTTTACATTATTTTGTATTATTTGAATATATGGAGGCATAAAATGATTATTGGTAAAAAAAAGTTGGTGTTGCTTAACTTATAAGGGTGAGGTGTATATAATGGTTGTTGTGTTTAGTTTTAAATTAATTTTACTATATTTCAGAATGAATTACCCAAAGAAGATACGAATGAAAAAAACTTTAATTTTCATAAAAAATATTAATTCAAGCAAGTATTTTGTTTGTATCTTGGCAATACGAAATGATATTTGAACAGTCAGAAGTAACAACTACATTGGGAAAATGTCTAGTTAAAAGTTAGAAATGTCATTGTGGCTTGAATAGACAAAATTCGCTACAAACAAAGCGAAATTCATTGTCTGTAACTATGTTGTAATTTTTATTTGTAACAAAATTTAAACTTGCCATGATTTTATGATGTCACGAAATTGGCAAATATTTCAATACATTTTTCAATATGAACAGTTAAGCAGTTATCAATTAAAAGACTTTCCCCAAATTTGTGTTAAAAAATTTTCAAGGGGTATAAAAGTTTGTTTTGTTAGTCTTTGGTTAAAACTTGCTCATGTGAAGGTAGTTGAAAAGGGCAGCGCTGTCATAATGAAGGCCGGGGGTTGATAGGTTATAATGTAGAGACTCATTTTAATATAATTCAAGTGGCAAATCTCCTTCCGGATTCGGCTTGTGTTCCCCTTTCCTTCACTTCACCATCGTTACATGTTCAGCGACCGGATATAGCCGAACTCCTGCTGTCTATAGTAAAGTAATAAATAGCAAACTAATTTGAATGTTTACAATTTTTTATTGTCAGGCAAAGTCTATGTTTTGATGACGGAGCTTATAGTCTGCTGTAAATGGATCTGTGGGGGCGAATAGTGCATAACAGTTTCCTGTCGACTTTATATAATAAAACAGGTGGAATTTATGCACCATTTTTCAAGTGAGAACACAAAAGCTTATCAGTTTTTATAAATTCTTTAAAAGATAGGGAAAATTAATCGATTCATGCTACAATTAACAAATATAAATAAAGATGTTCAACTTTCCCTACTGTGAATATAATCTGATTGCAATTAAAGTACTAATAAATTATTAACAAAGCGTACGATATTTTCACTTATTTTTTAAATGAATCAAGTGGGTTAGCTGACGAAAAATATAAATAAAACAAAAATGTTAAGGATCATGTATAATTTGAAATTTGATAGAATCAAATTAGAGATATCAATGGGGGTATTGGAGTGTCAAAAGTCCGAACCGAAAGGGCAACGACAAAACCGGTGGACACGAAAAAAAAACAGCACTTGAAACAATGCAATTTGACAGAATAGATGTAATTAGCATCCGTAGGATTCCCATGCAGAAGGTAAAATGGTCCCATACTAGCCATCCCTGTTTTTCCGGTGGTAGTCATAACTGGTTACAACTGCGCAAATGCAAACCTCTGCCACCGGAAATTTTTTTACCCTAAGATAAAGCGTGGAATAAAATACAGACAGCAACGTGATTGGTTGATATAAATAATATTTTAATAGATCAATGAATAAGCTTATGTTAAATATTGACAAAGAAATTCTGGTGCCAATCATGTGTCTACGGGGCGCTCGCATCTTTGAAAATTTTGGTATTGAAAATAAAATAAAAAAATCACCCCCCCTTTTTTCAACCTAAAATTACGTTCATTAACGCCGCATAGACATAGGTTTTTTATTGGCTAAAAATAAACGTTTGGATAAAATCTGAAAGATTTTGACCCATAGAAAGTGAAAATCGGTCAATAACTATTTCTTTTCAAAATTGAATACAAAAGTACCCCCTATGGTAAAATGCATTGTGAGCATTTGCGCAGATGTATCCAACTCTCTCCCCGCGCAGCTTGACACTATGTCCCAATTTCCACTTCAAGTTCGGTAATTTTGTTATGAGTTTATTGCAATGGGTACATGGCCAGATCAACCTGATGTCGTTTTACAGATAAGCCTTCTTGGTCAGAAATTGGACCAAAGTCTTTGTAATTCATCTTTAAAACAATGTAAAAAATAATATATAATATAGAATTGGTATATTTATTTAAGTTGTTTATTTTGTTGATATTTTCTCATTGATTTGTATTATTCTTTTGTATTTTGTATCTTAAGTTGATACATTTTGTATTAAACATGAAAAGGGGAGCAACTAAGTGTTTGAAAACGCAGAAAACAAAAATAGAATCTGCCAATGAGACACTTTAGATAGCTTTTCACTTGATTTTTTCACATTGACAGGTTTCAGAAAAGCAATAAAGGAAAAGTGAATAGTTTTCGAAAATCAATTTGTTATGCTTCTTACACAACTACAGAAAAATATTTCTTGATTTGCACATCTTATATATATGGGGTTTTTTTAGAACTCGCTCACAAAATTGACAAATTGTCATGCTAGTAGCAACAATTTATCAACCATGCTTTAAAAAGCATGTCCAAAATCGACAAGCAAGCTTAGTTGGCATCCACACAAAAAGACCACAAAGCAACACGAACGGATGCTGAAACGAGACTGAACTCATGATCAGGTCCGGTTCTCTGATAATTTTGAATGTTCGACGTTTTTCATTTATATGCAGTTATTATGCAAATTTAGGCAAACACTGAAATGTTAAGTTTTTTTTTTAAAACGGTAAAAAAATGTTATCATAAACAAAATGTTTTGGCGTTTGTAAAATTAAAAAATACTGTAATCTTATGTTCATAAATATTTATTCATATCTAAATCCTATGGCTTTCGTATATGACTTTAAACTAGCTTAGAATCTTTTTTTAATTTAATTTACCCAGAAGTTTCAAGTAACCATTGAATTGTCAGTCTTCATATCATATTCATCATTAATTACCGTGGGTTTACTCACGCTAATGAGCTTTAAAAACATGAAAAACAACACAAAATTTATGAAACTCAAAATTGTTTAAAGCCTTTACGATACAAACGTTTTGGATGACTTTTTATTTATATTTTTTTTTTACATAAGATAGTTCAGAATAACTTTGTGGTAGATGGTTACATTGTAATTTACGATGTGGATTGAAACCTTTGAAAAAACTTGGTCATATTTATCTTTGGGATGTCTTCTTTTGCTAAATGAACGCATTCGTGAAAGCTTTATTGTATGCATTTCTCCTACAAAACTTGGGGAAAATATTTTCAGACTTATTTAGTGTTGAATTATATTTTCGTAGCATTAATTTGTTATCAAATGCTGCAAGATGGAGCATTATGTCTTTCGGACATATTCTTGTTACTTTTATATGTTCATAATTGAATAATTTAGAGTAGTAGACATAAACAGTCCGCCAAAGGTTAAGCACCACCCATTTTAAAATGCATGGCACCCTCTTTTTAGCTCACCTGGCCAAAGGCCATGTGAGCTATTGCCATCACTTGGCGTCCGTCGTCGTCGTCCGTCGTCGTCGTCCGTCGTCGTCCGTCGTCGTCGTCCGTCGTCGTTAACTTTTCTTCAAACTTCTTCTCCTCTGAAACGGCTGCACAGATTCAAACCAAATTTGGTCTGGTGGTACTTTAGGTATCCCCCACAGAACTGATGTGGGGATTTTTGATTCGTCAAAAAACATGGCCGCCGTTGCTAAAAATAGACCAAATAGACCAGGGGGTCAGACTACTGTTTTTGGCTTGTAAATCAAAAAGTATAAGAGATAGATGAAATCTGATGCACGCTACTGCTTCAGCATCAAAAGCTCTACAAAAGTCTCCATTGAGTCGAAGTTGTCAGATGACCCCTTATGGGAGTTACGGCCCCTTAAAGGTGAAAAATAGCATTTTTTCATGTTTTTGGCCTATGGAATGAAAACTATTGCAGAGAGAGAGAAGCTGTTGCTTGCTTAAATGTTCAGCTCATTTAGCTCTACAAAAGTCTCCATCAGGTCAAAGTTGTCAGATAACCCCTTATAGGGGTTATGGCCCCTTAAAGGCAAAAAATAGAGTTTTTGGCCTTTAGAATGAAAACTATTGCAGAAAGAGAAAAGCTGTTGCTTGCTTAAATGTTCAGCTCATTTAGTTCTACACAAGCCTCCATAGGGTCGAAGTTGTCAGATGACCCCTTATAGGGGTTACGGCCCCTTAAAGGCAAAAAATAGTGTTTTTGGCCTATAGAATGAAAACTATTGCAGATAGAGAAAAGCTGTTGCTTGCTTAAATGTTCAGCTCATTTAGCTCTACAAAAGTCTCCATAGGGTCAAAGTTGTCAGATGACCCCTTATAGGGGTTACAGCCCCTTAAAGGCAAAAAATAGTGTTTTTGGCCTACAGAATGAAAACTATTGCAGATAGAGAAAAGCTGTTGCTTGCTTAAATGTTCAGCTCATTTAGCTCTACACAAGTCTCCATATGGTCGAAGTTGTCAGATGACCCCCTATAGGGGTTACAGCCCCTTAAAGGCAAAAAATAGTGTTTTTGGCCTATGGAATGAAAACTATTGCAGATAGAGAAAAGTTGTTGCTTGCCCAAATGTTCAGTTCATTTAGCTCTACAAAAGTTTCCCTAGGGTCAAAGTTGCCAGATGACCCCTTATAGTGATTACGGCCCCTTAAAGGCAAAAAATAGTGTTTTTGGCCTAAAGAAAGAAAACTTTTGCAGATGGAGAAAAGATGTTGCTTGCTTGAACATTCAGCTCATTTAGCTATACAAAAGTCTTCAAAGGGTTGACATTAAGACCAGGTGAGCGATTCAGGCTCCTGGGAGCCTCTTGTTATATTTTATTGAAATATTCTGATCTTTTGTACACAAGAACCTTTGGGTATTAGAGCAATTTGCATCCTACAAAACTTGAAAAGAAAGAAAGATTTTCAGAATATTGGTACATAGTATTGTTCGAATTTACCCAATCCTGAATTCAAGTTTCGGAGATCGATAAATGAAGCAGGGAATGAAAGCTAAAATTTTTTTCAAAGAACCTTTCACATGACACGTCCTTAATTTGTCGCCTTGTCAAACACATCAAACGACAAATATGAGTTTTAATGGGTTTTGCAGGTTTTTGGGGCCTGCTTAAAAATGTCTGCTTTTTCCCAACTTTCTGACCATGTTTATTTCCAAATGCTAATTTTGCTTTTTAAACCACATGGAAATAAAACTTTCACTTTTCGAAGATGATTAAATAAGGTTGTTTTAAAAAGTTTATCAAAGATTAAAGGCAAAAAATCTTTTTTTTATGTTTTTTCAGAAAGTGTCTTTTTTCGTAAAACTAAAAAAAAATGAGCTAAAACTGTTTTCAGAAAGACATTTCTTTCATGAAAACTGTGTGATCATAACACTTGTTAAGTAACATGTCGGTGAACTTTTTATAGTGATGAACGGACATTTTCTTTCAAAATGGATTTTACAGAAAATGAGATTTTAGAAAAGTGATGTTTTGGACAGAGAACAAACACTATGACTTGCACAAATTAATACGACATTAAATTTTGAAGTTTCTGACGCAAAAAGTGTCCATACCAATTCCATTTTCTAAGGGCAGCATCCTTTTTTCAGTTTGTGGCCTAAAATTTGACCAGAAAAGATTTATCCCCCTTTTCAACAATTTGTGCTGGGTTTTGTTTATCATTTTAATGAATATGTTTTAACAATATGTTTTACTGTAAGACATCAAGCTTACTTAAAGAACACACAACTTAAACTGGACAAAATTTGAATTTTTCGTCAAAGTTTTTTCTAAGAAATATTTAAGACGTTAAATCATGTTCTGTTTGAAGTGTCTTTTCACTTAAGATTTCTATCACTGGCGAATACCCTTTGGTGTAACATAACTTCGAAATTTGTGTTTTAGGAATACACATTTAAAATATATCATATCATTAACTGGCGTTTGCAATTTAATTTTGAAATTGTACTTATAAAAATATATAGGGTGGTGCTTAACTTATGGCGGAGTTTATATATTAAATTTCACATTTCGTATGTTAGACTTTTAAATAAATATGTTTAAAATTTGAAATTATTACCTGCAACCAGAGATCAAATGCATGAACATCATGTGAAATACAATTTTACACCAAAAAACCCCAAAATGAATTAACTTATTAAAAGTTCATCACTCTTTAAGGAAAACAGACATTTTACCTCACAGATGAAAAACAGAACACAGGAAAAGGAGCAAAAGCTGTTACAAGCATAGTTCACTTATTCCATAGATATGGTCAGGGAGAAACTGACTGTCAAAGAGAAAATGTATATCAATAATAAATTTATGAAGAAAAAATCATTCACAAAATCTGGCTAATTGATGTTTGAACAAAGTTTATCTCGAAAACTTTTACAATTTAGGTAAATCAACATGTAATTTGGACATAAGCTTTTTCATTTGTATTGGATCACAAAAATACAATAAAAAACTCATATTATGTTTTTTCCTAATCTTGACCCATTTTTTTAGGCATGGTCACATATAAACATTTAACATATATCACACAAGGTTGCTGTCTTCAAAAGAAATTTTACGGTAGACACATTGCACTCGTATACAAATTCGTTTTTTTTTATCTCTAAAATGAGTGCAAATGTTTGTTTGTCGTCCTTTTTTGACACACTGGCTTGGAAATTAGCAGCACGACAGGTGTGCTATAGCAGGCAGGAACCGCTTACTCTTCCGGAACACCTAGTTACGACTTAATTTCGCATTGTTTATTTTCGTTCGTTTGATTTTATGTTTTCTGTTTCTTCGTGCAATTCTTTCTCGTGTTTGCCGGTTTTGTCGTTGCCCTCTCGGACTTTTGACAATCGAATGCCCCATTAGTGCCTGTTTGCTTCTTTAATACGAGAAATTTATGCAATACAGATTTCACAGACACGATGCATAAATGATATGAAAAAAGAAAGATAATTCAGCGATTAAATTAAAAGAGGATTTATCAATATCTGGGTGTTGACAAGGTTGAGACTCATCGTTTAAAAACTACTGTGTTTTTCTTTACCGTGTGTTGCTGGGCCGTTGTCCGTGCGGTGACACCGTTGCAAGTTTGTTATAATAGACCAGCATAATCTTTGTGTTGAAGCAATTTTTATTGATGATATTTTTTTAATGTAAAATGTACATATTATATTTCTGAATCAATAATAAAGAAAGCATTTATTGATTGATATCCAAGCTGCTTTACATTTAAACTTTAAACTGTTCGTTTTTTGGATGAAATTTCATATACTTTTATCATATTTATATCTCATGACTCATTACTAATTATTGATATTCACTTTTGTTACTACAAACAGGAACTCGTCATCAACAATATTGAAAATATTTGTAAAATATTTCTTTCAATCTACAAACTTGCAAAGAAGAAGAGGTACCATGAGGCATCTGAATGTCCAAAGTCCGAAAGAGCAGAGACAAAACCAATCAACACCAACGCGAACGAGACAAAAAAAAAACATACAACATCTAAAACACGGAAACACAAAAAAAATTCAGAATATCAATGAACAACGCGAAACGAGACAAAAAAAAAACATACAACATCTAAAACACGGAAACACAAAAAAAATTCAGAATATCAATGAACAACGCGAACTCTAGTCGTAAGTAAAGAGAATTCAGATGCTCCGGAAGAGAGTTGATAAAATGATTAGTTTCGTTTTACTGAATATGCATTTTTTTTCAAATTGTCATCTCTCAACGCAGCATTTCAAACCAATTAAATGGTAATACAATGATTAATTTTTTGGAATGAAAAATAAGGATATTTATTTCCAGTTTGCATAGAAATAAAATTGAGCTGTTTTTTTCCCTTCGGGACTGCGATTGAATTTATATATGTTACAGTAAAAGTTTACAATCATTTATGTATAACAAGATTGCTACCCGTAGCCATGTGTCCCCGGTCGCCGCATAAAAGTTGTGTGGTATGTCAATTCAAGCAATATATTCTCTGAGAAACGATAGAAATAGGTTGTCAAAATATGGGATGATCACCTATTAACAGTACCCTATCAGTGTGTAAAGTTTCAGCAACATCCGATCAGTAGTATCCGAGGAGTTGCACCCACAAAAATATATGATATAACAAAGTCCCATTTTTTGGACCGGAAAATCACAAATTCGTAAATAACTCGAAAAACTGTAAATATTGTTTCAATTTTTTTTTCCGTATTATTATAGAGGACCTTTTGTTCTATTAGTTTACAAAATTTCAGAACCCTGTGCACCTAGGTAAGCAAGATATTGGATGTCCTATATTTTGACCTTTCTTCCCCGTTTCCATGGAAACGGTGGCCATTTTGAAAATTTCAAATATAAGATGATCACCTTCTAATAGTACCCTATCAGTGTGTAAAGTTTCAGCAACATCCATTCAGTAGTATCCTAGGAGTTGCACCCACAAAAACGTTTGACAAAGTCCCATTTTTCGGACTGAAAAATCACAAATTCGTAAAAAAAAACTCAAAAACCGTATATATCGCTTCAATTTTTTTTCGTATTATTATAGAGTACCTTTTGCTCTATCAGCCTACAAAATTTCAGAACCCTGTGCACCTAGGTAACAGAGATATTGGATGTCCTATATTTTGACCTTTCTTCCCTGTTTCCATGGAAACGGTGGCCATTTTGAAAATTTCAAAAATGGGATGATCATCTACTAACAGTACCCTATCAGTGTGTAAAGTTTCAGCAACATCCGTTCAGTAGTGTCCGAGGAGTTGCACCCACAAAAACGTTTGACAAAGTCCAATTTTTTGAATGAAAAATCACAAATTCGTAAGTAACTCGAAAACCGTAAATATCGCTTCAATTTTTTTCCGTATTATTATAGAGTACCTTTTGCTCTATCAGCCTACAAAATTTCAGAACCCTGTGCACCTGGGTAACCGAGATATTGAATGTCCTATATTTTGACCTTTCTTCCCTGTTTCCATGGAAATGGCGGCCATTTTGAAAATTTCATATATGGGATGATCATCTACTAATTGAACCCTATCAGTATGTAAAGTTTCAGCAACATCCGTTCAGTAGTGTCCGAGGAGTTGCACCCACAAAAAACGTGACGGACGGACGGACGGAGACCATTACTAAGTCCCTCCGACGCGTTGCGGCGGGGGACAATTAGGAATTTTGAAAGTTTCAGTAAATATGTATAATTACTGGCCTCTTTAGGGATTATACACAATTACTGAAATATTTAGGAATTATGCAAAATTACTAAATTTTAAAGCAGTAATTATATATGTATAATTCATGACTGATAAAATGAAATTTTATTAGAATGAAGTTTGTAAATAATATTACAAGTAGTGTATGCATTTAGAATGATTTGATAACTACAGTATATTTACAATAAATGCACAATAAGGACAATATATTTTACAAATATGATCACTAATTTTTGCATGATAAGCATCTGCTTTTGCACATTTGCCCGGCTTTTCTACATGCACATCTGTTTGTTTTACACCATTTTTTCAACAACATCCACATTTTGAAAAGGCCAGTCCATTGAATAAGGAATCTGCTTTTACAGCGCGTCGCATGGATATCAAATTATCAGTAGAAACGTCTGTCGGCGTCAAAAATAATGAGTCTGTCAATTTTAACTGATTCCTGGTGTAAGATCCTAACAAAATGACATGTTTAGTAGCTAAGCGATACCCCTTTCCAGTCTTGTCATGTACCATAGCCATTAAGTTTTTGGTGTCACCTTTACCACTTGAGGGATAGGTATTAGAACATTCACGTCTGTATTTTACTACAGATGGGTCAAAACCTAACCTGTATGCAAACCAAACTAAAAAAGCAAACCAGAAGTTTGGTCTAAGTTCACTTTTCCCTTTGTTTGGTTTACTTTAGCAAACCAAAGTTTACTTTAATGTTTACTCGAAAAGTAAACCAGACGGCTGGTTTGGTTTAGTTTGGTTTGGTCAGAGCGAACCAAACTTTTAAATGCAAACCAAACAAGCGCCTTAGTTTGGCTTGGTTTGGTTTGCTCTGAGCAAACCACGAGCATGCGCAGATGATTCATATAATATGTGAAAGAATGTCCGAACTATTTCACAATTATTACATATCATGAACAAATATTTTTCACTAAATGTCTCAATCGAATAACAATTTTGGATTTAAATAATTAACATCATATTAGATTGGTATTTAATGATTAAACCAAACCAGCACCAAAGTTTTCTATTTTTAGAGCAAATCAAACCAGCGGCCTGGTTTGGTTTGGTTTGGTTTGCTAAGAGCAAACCATGAGCATGCGCAGATGATTCAAATAATCGAAGTAATACGACGTCCGACATCATTTTATGATATTTGTTCTCGTAAAACAAATATGTTTTATTTGAAGAATTTATTATGATTTAGATATAAACCATCATTTTAGATTGGTTTGGTAAAAGTAAACCAAACAAGCGCCCTATTTTGGTTTGGTCAGAGCAAACCAAACCAGCACCCTAGTTTGGTTTGGTCAGAGCAAACCAAACCAGCGTCAAAGTTTGGTTTGGTCAGAGCAAACCAAACAAGCCGCCTGGTTTGGTTTGCTTTTCAAACCAAACCAAACAAGAAAAAGCGAACAACGGTTTGTTTTGAGTAAACTGTGGTTTGCTATTTTGTTTGGTAAAGCAAACCAAACCAAACCAGAAAAGTAAACTAGATGTTTGCTCCTGGTTCACTTTTGTACAGGTTAGGTTTGGACCCATCTACATTTGTCATGAACAACACTTTTAAATTTTTTGAACATGATTTGTTAGCATTTAATGTCATTTGACAAACAATGCATGATTCAAGTTTAACACCATCTCCAGAGGGTTCTTTCCCTTAATTGGGATTCAACAACATTCCTGGCACTTCATTTGTGACATCCTGTAAGTCATTCTCAGTGCTTATTTTCGCTATTATTTCGTCTGGAAGAATAGATGATGACAAACCAACCCGAGCCTAAGCTCCAAACATAGCCTTGTAAGGGGTTCTTTTAATCCCTTAATGAAAGCTTATGTTTTTTCTGATTTTTTTAAAAATTTGATGCCAACAGTCCAATCCTTGCAACTATTATCATGCATCCATGAAATCGTCATTTCTTTAATATCTGTATTTGCACGTTCGATACTACCTTGGCTTTGGGGTGTCTTGGTTTACTTTGGATTAACTTGCATTCTGACCAACGATCTTTCAGCTCAGATGTAATTAATGCAGTAAATTCGGCACCGTTGTCGCCCTGAAAGATGGTGGGGCCCCAAACTAAAAGAAACATGCCTAAAACTTGCATTGTAACTTCCGATGCTTTTTCGACTTTAAAGGCCTCAATACAACAAATGTTGTCATATGAAATTGATAAACCATTATGAACTTGTTCTCATTATATGAAAATGATTGCATATCTACTTCATCCATTTGCCGCCTTGAATTAAACTCCTTACTAACTATTGGTTAAACAACCAGACGCTTCCTTTTCAATTTCCTTTTTTTTTCAACTGACACTCTTCACACAGCTCTTTATACAATTCCAGGGCTTCACCTGATACTTTGGTATACTTTTTACAAGCTTTTTTTATCATTTTGTCACGACCACCATGACCCGTGGAAATGTGAACCTTTTGCACAATGTTATACATATCTTCCAATCAGACATAAGATTTGATTTCATCGTCAATAGAACTGCGTTTTCGAATAATATTTTGCACATCTCCACACTGAAGGGTTTCATATCTGAAAAAAATTATGAAAGCAGAGCTTCCAATAATATATTGCCAGAATGATTGAAGTCAGAGATTATAAGGACAACTTACAAGGCTGTTGTTATTTTTGAGGTGAAGATCAAGTTACGCTACTGACAACTGGTAACAATTGATTAAAACCCTTTAAACATTGTAACTCCGGAGGAAAAGGTAACCATACAAACCAATGAAACTTGTTGCACTGTCAATGACTTATAACATGCATAGCACCTTAGCTAAAAAATTGAGCCTTTTAGAACCGTGATCAATTTCTAAACTTTATGTGTTCTATTTTAACGTTTGTTATCAAAACTTTGTAATCAAAGGGACAAAAAAAATTGCATCTCCTACATGCAATTATTATAGGTTTTAAGAGTATAGAAAGGTTACTTTTTAGCAGGTAATAGTAGGCTGGAGTCTTCTCCTCGTTGGTAAGCTCTTTAGACATTAAGTACCACTTTTTATAAGAACCACGCAAAAAGCGATTCATGGGTGGAAAGCCTACACCACTTTATTTTTGATATGTTACTCCTACTAGCACTCTGATTCGATATTTTGTACTCTTTTTCCAAACAAGCGTTGGTCCTGAGAGAAAAAATATATAGAATGCATTGGAAAATGGTAAGAAAGGGAGATAACTCTTTAAACTGTCTATAATTTCAATAGAAACCATTGTAACAAAATGTCAAGATTTCTCTCAGGATCAGACAGTAATGAGCAAATTGTTATTTATTTCTTATTTTGTATACTTTGAAATATCTTTTGTTAAAAATAAACCACTGTAGCCTTTTGATCGATGAATCACTTTTCTTCAATTTTGCATGATTCTTAGGTGGACGACTACTTAACTCATCTAGGTAATCTTAAGATAATTGAAGACGATTTCTTACGCAATGTGGTTTCCCATGGACCTAAATTCAGGGGGCCTGGATAAAACGGGAGGTGGACCAAGAGCTAGAACTTAAGTCACTGTCAGACTGGGTAAGAACTATCCGATCTCTTGTACGCAGCCGAATAGATAAACTTACGAAATGTCTTTTTAATCCTCGGCCATGTTCCGTATTCAGAGATCGTGAAGCTCTCAATTGTCTCTCTTCCTTTCATGACAAATATGTTGTCACACCGGCAGACAAGCTTCCAACAACATAGTTTTTGTATGTAAAGCACATTACTACAAATGTCTGATTCAAAAATTATGCAAAAATGGTAAATCATCTGATAGTGCTACATACACGAGGACATCATTTGACAATAATGAGATCATAGCCAACCATAACTCTTTCATGTCCTCTTTAAATATATCCTTCAAAAAGGAAAATGAAATAAAAATGACAACAAAGTTCCAGACAATAAATTTTGCTACGCCTGACACGCGTTTCGTCTATTCAAGACTCATCAGAGGCGCTCTACCAAAAATATTGAAAATGCAAAACACTATATGATTATGAAGAGCATAGAACAGTTTACATATTTGTACTGGATACCTTAACTTCACAACAATCCGAACAAAGAAAGATATATAGCCGGATCTTCATCGTGTTCAACTACAAAAATGTATGTTCAACTTACTAATATATTGTCTGCTGTCAAAGTAGGACAACAAGCATACTGTGTGACACTATATATAATCGTAGTGGAATTAAACATATGTGGATTTTAAGAACTCAAAAGATTTGTCAGATAATTCTAAATCCCGGTCATTCTCTGAGGTTCATTCTTTGAAAACTTTTAGTTTTTCAACTTTGTATACCACATCGCCACACGAAAAAATTTCTTCAGGATCTCATAAAGAACAAAAAGATGAAAGAAGCAAGGTCATTTAATCTCACTTTCAGATATATTGATGATGTCCTCTTTTTCAACAACTCGTCGTTTGGCAGATGGATTTCTTCAATATATCCTCCAGAACTAGAGATTAAGGAAACCACGGAATCCTCTTGGTTTACATAACTCTTGGATCTACATCTCGAATTTGACCCGGGTGGTCATCTCAGTACAAAAAATTACGATTAAACAGACGATTTTAATTTTAAAATTATTAGTTTTCCTTACCTGGAAAGTAATACACAAACGTCAACTGCATACGGTGTCTGTATTTCACAACTAATTCGATATTTGTACACATTTTTCAGATTTTTTGATCCGACACCGTTTTCTCCCTAACCGACTATTAGATCAAGATTATAAGAAAATACGTCTCATACGATCTATTAAAAGTTCTTTCTTCGTTATCAGCCACTGGTAGAAAAAAACAATATCATGTTAGACAAAATGGTTAGTTCTTGCTTTGATTAGTGTTTGGCTGGTTGATGTACTGAGATGATCACCTTAGCATCCCTGATATGTCATCACAAACCTTTTGTGTTTTGTGTCACTATCGGACCTAAAGTTCGCAATGGAAGATCTAGAAGATGGTTTGGGGCGCCTTAAAACCTGGTTTTACCCACCATTTCTTTTGAAATGCCTGTACCAAGTCAGTACATTGCGGTCTCTTCCTTGTTTTGTCTCTTTTTATGGACATTTGAGATTGCTTCACCAAGTTCGGTAATTTTGTTATTACCTTTATTCAATAATTTCTGCATACTTCTGCCTAGTCCATATTTTAAATTTTGTATTTTCTTCCCCTAATTGGAGCAGCTTTTGAGCATATGTTTGCTCAATGCTTAGAAACATTTGAGCCTGTGCCATAGTACATTGATTTGTTTTTTGTGCACACTGTCTGATAGAAAATGAAACAACTAGTTTTCACAGAGAAAAGAATAAAGACTTATCACAGATCAAAGGCCAAAACTTACATGTATATGTTAGTTGGTTTTGCCGTAAGCTTCAAAAGAGCAGTTATACAGAAACATGTTTACAAATTAAGTCCTAAGTCGTTATTTACTGAAATTTCATGAATTATGTATAATTCCAAATTGTACACTTGAACTGTATAATATATACGAGTGTTGCAGCTGGGTGATAAAAACCCATGTGGAATATGGTGTCCTGTTCAGGAGTCCTTCTAACTACCATGAACAGTTCTCTTTGATCGAGGTATAGCAAGGTCTAATATTTCATATTTGACTCACATCAGTCAGAGGTAATAATCCTTGCAACCTGAAGCATACATGTAGCCCAAATCTCATATAGAGCCTGATATGGAAATTGTTGCCATACTATTTTATAAAAGGATATGGAGTAAACGAACACGAGACTACAACGAATATGTTAACTCCAACTGCAATTATTTGTATGAGCCGTATGGCCATTTGGGAAATTCATTCCTCATCAGCAGCACTACAATGTAGAACCTAAATATAAGAAATCAACAATTCAAAAATAGTGCATCTAATGGGAAATGAAATGATACCCCGCCACGATATTCAACAATAGTTAAAGATATTTGTATAATATACTGTATATACTATACATGTAAATAGACGAAAAAGAAATGAGTTATCTTTCCTAGACCAGAAAATTTCATTATTTTCAAACTTTACAAAGTGGCAAATCTTCAATATTTTTTCGATCTTGACCTGTATTTTATTGTATTCAACAGCTGTGCAAAATATCATTTAAATCCCTTGACGTATTTTCAAGTTATCACTCGAAAACCTTCGGGGGACGGACAGACGGACGGACAGAAAAAAACTGAAGGTATAACATAATACCTCGTCACTTCGTGTGACAGGGTGTGAAAAGTGTTAAAAATACATAAAACCGAATAAAATCCGAATATTCAATAATATCAGTTATATTTAGCCTTAGGCACAAATTATGATGCATACAGTGAGTTGAACCTTAGGTTTTAGAATTTACATAAATTATTAAAGTGATAATGATTAGAAAGAAAGTCTACAGATGGAATATAATCTCATGTACAAGTACACCATATCTAAGAAAAATAAAGTGCATATATCTGAGACACGGGGAATTGTTCTACCATCTCCACACGGCATTAAAGACAAACTTATGAACGGATAAGGAGTAAATGAACTTGAGACCAACTGCAATTAATTTTACGAGTTGTATGGCCATTTCGGAAATTTATTCCTCTTCAATTCCTCCTCTAAATGAAAATATATGAAAAATAGTCACATCCAATGCTCAACATGTCTGACCTCGGAGAACTAAGGGATGCTATTGGTCGATAGTAAGTTATTATTTCAGCACAGTGTCATCCATAGTTTGATTTGCCTACTTCTTCAGCAATTTTAATGAATTATTTCTGATGAGTTTTCTGAGGCGAATTGTACTTCGGGTACTATGTAAACACTTTTCGATATATTGTCATATTGTCATTTTTATAATCATATGTAGGAGTTGAATGAAATGTTTAATTCTTAAATTGAAAATATATTCTTAAAGATTGTGTGCTTTACATGTTATTGCTTATTATAATTGAAGCCATGTTTAATATAAAAGTTCATAATGTATTCTAGAAACAATCGAAATAATGATATAGAAACAAGATACTGGTCCATTAGAGGTGTAAATTATTTTCCATTGTCTAATTATTAGAAATTTCCTTAAATCCTATTTCAACAATTGATTGAAGCGTATATTTATTTCCCAACGTTTATTTCCAATAAAGGTAATATTAGAACAATTGTGGTGTCAACGATAGGTTGTAACGTAACTGAAGGATATTTAAAAGTAATTCTGGCGTATTATGATATATTACTAATTATATTTACATTTAGGCATGGATCTTTCTATCAACAAGAAATTGACAATTCTACTGGAATATTTGAAAATGTTAAAAACTTTTACAGCTTTTGTAAAGGGGTAGTTATATATCAATGGGTTTTCGTAGGGGAATGAATTTTTTAAAAATGAAAAAGAACAAAACCATTTTTATCTCATATGACTAGTTTTTGTACCCATATGGTATCAAATACCTAATGCTTTAAAAAAACAAAATAAGCCCAATGCTCCAAATAATCTCATTGTTTTTTTTCTTCAAATATTACCTGTTATAAAGAGTCATCCTGACATCACAAAATTATCTTATGTGTAATAGACCTGATCCTGAGATACAGAACATTTTGGCGACATTGAAGCGTGAATTCAATGGCAAAGAAACTGGCCGTTTAAATACTGATCTATCTTTGGTCGCGTTCACACCGACGTTGTTTCGAGGAAACATGTGTAGAAGTAGTTTAATGTACTAAAAACCAGTTTCACATTTAATTTGTTCTCATTGATAAACCCAAATTAAATGACTTGACATATTAAATGTTCACATTATTTAATGCAAGTGTACATGTAATTTAAATGTACAGAAAACATAAACAGATAAACTATCATGATTGTTGATAGTGTGCTAATGGTTGCAAAGCCATAGAGATTGGATATGCGTCTAGTGGGGGGAGGTCGAAGACTCTACATGTACCTTGCCGCTGGCTAGCCTACGTACGTGGGTGAAAAAGAAAGCCGAGTGCGTCAGTCTTTCTTGCCAGTACAAAGCCTTTACCAGTCTAAGATTTGTACAGTGCCTCCTCGTGGCAATGTACGGAAACTAGAGTCCAGTACCCTAGGCTTAACTGTAGAGGATCTCGGAGGAGCAAGGCCCCTCGAGATACAGTGTGTAGGCCCACCGGTGTGTGGACATGCCCTAACACTCATCATCCTTGTCCCAGCTATGGGTAAATAGTGTGGCTAGATGAGAGTCAATAGTCTGGGAAGACAGCTCATCTAAGAGAAGGATACTCTGATTTCATCACCGTTTCTATGTGTGTGTGTGTTTTATGTTGTTATGTGGTTTGTTTTGTTGTAATATTTTGTCTGACGGTTTTGTCTTTGTCTTTACGGTTTTATGATTTTATGATACTGATTACCCCTTTGGTACACCTTTGCTTCTTTCAACCAGATCCAGCTATGGATAAATAGTGGAGTTTCCACCACCCCGGCGGATGATGGCACAAGAAAGCTACAACGGCAAAGGGCTCACAGGAACTCCACCGGCCAGTGGCCCGGAAGGGGAAGGCTCTGTCCAGAAGCCTTCAAAAAATAAACCTGGAGCCTTTGGGTAAGCCAATCCCTTGCTCAGAGGTAAATTTCCGATTACAGACACACTGAATGATACGCGAAATAATTTATACTTAAGAAAAAGAGGGCCTTCAACCAGAGGGAGATTGATGTCAGGTGGTCAAAGCCGAAAGGAAACAACCAGGCGGAAGCCCTTTAGTCTTAAGTATGTCACAAAGGTGGCATGCTGGAATGTACGCTCCATGAATATCACTGGAAAGTCGCAAATCATTGCAATTGAGATGAAACAGTACAGAATAGATATTCTTGGAATATCAGAAGTTAGATGGAAGAAAGTAGGATAAAAACATTTAACATCTGGGGAAACCATTTTATTCTCAGGACACATGAATGATAATGCCATACACTCAGAGGGAGTAGCTATCATGCTATCACGAGAAGCTCAGAAAACACTCATAGGCTTGGAACCTGTTAGTCCTAGGGTAGTTACTGCAAAATTTAAAACAACAAACAAAAAGTTTTCTCTTAATATTATTCAATGTTATGCACCAACGAATGACGCTGAGGAAGAAACAAAAAAGCAATACTACCAGCCTCTAGAGGAAACCATCATGAAATGCAATATGAGAGATGTTACCGTTTTAATGGGAGATATAAACGCCAAAGTTGGAGTTGAAAATATTGGTTTTGAAGAAATCATGGGCAAAAGAGGAATTGGTCTGATGAATGAGAATGGAGAACTTTTTGACATTTTTTGTGCTACACATGACATGGTCATTGGAGACACTATCTTCCCACACAAACCGTGTCATCTGGCTACATGGGTATCTCCAGATTTAAAGACAGAAAATCAAATAGATCACATTTGCATCTCTAGAAAATTTCGAAGAAGCCTCCTGGATGTGAGAGTTAAAAGAGGTGCCGATGCAGCATCTGATCATCACCTCATTGTCGGGAACATCAAACTGAAGTTCTTCAGTTGTAATACTTCAGAACAGTGCAGTAGATACAACCTCAACGGAAAACTACTGAGAACAAGTTAAGACTATTCTAACATCTACCAGCGAAACAACTGTCGGGCGTATGACAAGAAAACATAAAGAATGGATATCTCATGAAACACTCATCAAAGTTGAAAAGAGAAAAAAGGTGAAAGAGACACTGAATAACTGCAGAACAAGAGCAGCAAAACAAAGAGCACAAGAGATATATACACAAGCTGACAAGGAGGTCAAAATCAGTGCAAGAAAAGATAAAAGAAGCTTTGTGACAACCCTAACAGCCAAAGCAGAGGTGGCAGCTAGACAAAACAACATCAAAGCCCTGTATGACACTATAAGAGCACTGACCAACAAGTTCAGAAAAGGAAGTCATCCTATTAAAGATAGAAATGACATAACTTTAAAAACGCCAGAAGAACAGATGAAAAGATGGGTTGAACATTTCAGCTCAGTACCCAATCAACAACCACCCATACAAAAGGCTGACATACCACCTGCAGATGAAACTACAAATGCTATCCAACATCTGAAGAATAACAAGTCTCCTGGTCCAGATAACATCACAGCAGAAATCCTCAAAGCAGACATCAACACAACAACTGTGATGCTATATGAGTTAATTGGCAAGATTTGGGAAGAGGAAATAGTACCAATGGACTGGAAAGCTGGTAATCTGGTGAAGTTAGCTAAAAAAGGAGACTTAAGCCTGTGTGATAACTACAGAGGAATAATGCTACTATCAGTATCAGGGAAAGTTCTAAACAGAGTGATGTTACAAAGAATGAAAAGTGCTGTTGACTCCAAGCTTAGAGACAATCAAGCTGGGTTTCGGCAAATTAGATCATGTGCTGATACTACGAATCATTCTTGAACAACCACAAGAGTTCAACAACTCAATCTACACAGTTTTCATTGACTTCCACAAAGCTTTTGATAGTCTGGACAGAGAAGTAATGTCGCAACTTATGAGACCCTATGGAATTCCTGAGAAGTATGTTTCCATCATCAAAAATACTTACTCAGGAATGCAAAGTAGAATCCTGCATGAAGGCAAACTCTTTGAACCATTTGAAATATCAACAGGTGTAAGACAGGGATGTTTACTATCACCTCTGCTTTTCCTCTTGGCTGTAGACCGGATCATGAAACAAGCTACCAACAACAGAAGAAATGGGATGCAATGGACCTTGCGAGACCAACTTGATGATCTTGACTTTGCTGATGACATCGCCTTACTATCTGATAACTAGCAACAAATGCAGGATAAACTGACCCGAGTAGTTAGAAGAGCTGCAGAATCAGGATTTGTTATCAGCACAAAGAAAACCAAAGTGCTTAAAGCAAACACTAATAACCAAACCAGGTTGCATGTTAACACAACATCATTAGAAGAAGTAGAGTCCTTTGTCTTTCTTGGAAGTATCTTGGACAGCATAGGTGGCTCAGAGCTTGACATTAAGGCCAGTTTTGGGAAAGCAAGAACTGCTTTCAAAATGATGGAAACCATCTGGAGAGCTGGCAACATCTCAAGCAATACAAAGATCTAATGTAAAAACCATCTTGCTCTATGGATGTGAAACCTGGAAAACAACAAAAAAACCAACTTAACAAGCTGCAGGTTTTCATAAACAATTGCCTGAGACGAATAATAAACATCAGATGGCCAGAAAAGATCAAGAACATCGATCTATGGGAAAGAATCAGCTAGTTCCCTTTGGAACAGGATATCAAGAAAAGGAAATGGAGATGGATAGGCCATACACTGAGAAAACCCACCAGTTCCATCACACGGCAAGCTTTGCAATGGAATCCACAGGGCAAAAGAAGAGTTGGAAGACCTAGAAATACATGGAGGAGAAACACTACCCAAGAGATGGCAAGACCTAGTCAGACTGGCCCAAAACAGAACAGAATGGAGGCGTATCATCAGTGGCCTATGTACCACCTAGGTACAAAAGGCCTAAATAAGTAAGTTAGTAAACTATGATAATGTTGATTTGGCAAATAGGCCTTTAAATATGAAATGAGTATGGATTTTGATTTACTGTTTTTTTATGTGTTTTTTTTTGTTTTACACACATCTTCAATTTTGGCGCTTTAGTCCATTCGTCCGTTTGTATTATTTTTAAAGATATTGCTATAAATGATATTGCTATACATAAATACCGGCGCGGACCCGAAGCAACGCTAAGTTGTCGGTTAAAATCCATTAAAAAGCGCTCTGAAACTTGATGTCAGGTGTGCCGCATTGTCAAAAAAAAAACGACTGGAATGTTTAACCGGTGGCTGAATGGGGCAGTCCGTCAGAATGCCGCGTCGTCAGGCTACACATGTAAAAACCTGACCGCAAATCATAGTGGTGCAACGTGTTAGGAAAAAATCATGTTCTTCACACGTTAAAGAACCCTGCTTTATGCCTTGTTAAGAGAATATACAATTATCACTCTAGTTGGTGTGTGACCCGGTGGTTTCTTTCCCCAAGAAAGTAAGGTCACCCAAGGGCTTGCCCCGAGGGTGACCTTACTTTTCGAGGAAAAAGAAATGCCGGGTCACATATCATCTAGGGTGATAACTGTTATATTATATCTAATATTTAAATGAAACAATTTTAATTTTAAATTTTAAACATATTTCGGGCATGTTAACCTTTTTTCATGGGAAAAATTACAGCCCATACAATATTGAAGAAAATTCGTGGGGCCACGTGCAAATTCTCACGAGAGGGTGACCTTACCATGCGATACCATGTCACGTGAAAACCTCTAAGCTAATCAAAATAAAGATTTTTATATGAGTATATAATATGAACCAATAGGATCCCTATGCAGGAGGCTTCCCATCCCTCCTTGTTTTTAGTACACCCTTATCCCTGATTAGACTTGCGTCCCCGTATCCTCAACTTCATCATTTTATCACCTTTGCATGTTCATTTTTTTTTCTGATATAGCTGGCCCCTTGCCTACAAAAAATAGATCCGAATTGGCAACACTTGTAATGAAATCATATCCCGCTTTGCCGTACATATACATTATTATTTTGACGATTTATGTGCCCCTCTTTTTTCACTCACCCGAGAAAATGTTGGTATAACTCTATTTTATTGACCGGGTTGGTCACGGGTCAATTATTTCGGACTTCTTCATTTAAATCCTACATAAAAGATCGAGAAAATTAAGCTCCGCCCAACCTTGTGATAAAATTAGAGTAAGATACACTTTGGTATGTATCTAAAAAAAAGCTTTCCAATGAAATTTATGCATATGCATTCCGTTTATTCAAAAGAAATATGCAAAATCCATTGTACATTAAACCCTCACAGGACTACATTAAGTATCGAATGCATGTTTTGAACACAACATTTAAACTACATGTAAACATCGAAATTTTACAGTGTGAACGCATTGCTGTTTAATGTTAGTGCGGACGACATTTAAACTACTATGAGTTTTGCTCAGTGTGAACGCGGCCTTTGACGTTTTCGTGACTTGATTTGAATTAAATTCATTTTATTAAGACCTTGGGCCGATTACAGGGCGGCAAATAGTGCCTCCTTGCCTTTGGAGGCTGCTGGCGGTTTTCCGTTGTGATTTTTTTGAATTACCGCTTCTTATGCTAGCTGTGTCGCGTACACTTATTCCACATCTCATTTTTTCCTATAGTAATAACCTAACATTTCCACAAGTTTCAAGAATGTACTGCAGGCATTAAGGCGATTTTTTAAAAGGTTGAGTTTACATTCTTATCGTTTCCAACGTCCGGCAAGTTTCACTCGAGTTGTTAAACTATATACTTCTTTGTTGACCTTATAAACAACTATTTACACAACAGAAAAGATTCTTCAATAATATAACATGTCACTCGTATACTATAATAGTCTAATCCAATTGTAATAAATGAAAATTGAAGATTGTTTTAATGCCGACGCCATCGTTATGGTCATTGCTTAAACATTTAAAAACACAGATCTTTTCTGCAGGGGAGATAATTGGTTACCACTAGCTATTACACTGAGAAGGGTACATGTACGTGAACCATATCTTCTTTAGAAGGGTATTCATCTGCACGGGGTCAGATCGGAAAGTAAAGAGGTTGTTGTATTAAGCTCAATTCTACGACGTCCGGTTAAGTTTAGTTGATGATACGCATGAATTATGCTATCTTTTACACGACAACTTTATTAAACCGTTATAAACTCGCAAATGCTTAAACTTACCCAAATATCATTTGGCCCATTGTAAGAAAGATATATTTTGGTATAATACCTATACTTATTTGAAATTGTACCGTCACTGGTAATTTGTTGAAACGCGTCACAGTTTTCAACAACCGACTAAGATCGTTCAAAATGATTCAAGTAAGTCTGTTTTCAGGCTTAAATAGGCATGTATACTATGTTCTTAACCTTTATTATATGGTATGTTTTGCTTGAGTGATACATTTCAAGTAAAACATTATGTTTACGTAAATAAAGCTTTAACTTTATTGATAAGAACAATATTGTTGTATTTTGCGTTTGTTAACCCATATAAAGTTATGTTATGCTTTAGACATCGTATGTGTAATGCAAACAAGCTCAAAATACCAATACAAAATTATTATTCCTCGGCACAATTTTGACGTTTATAAGACATTTATTCCATATATAATTAAAATGAACAAATAAAATATTTTACATTACAGCAAAGTTTAAGGCGAATGGTTATACCCTTGCATGAAATGTAGTGGGATGTCTGTCCATGTTCCGCGAGTATCTGAAGAAAAGCCCTTATCTGAACAGAAGGGTGGTGGCTGGCAGCTTATTCGTCTCTTATCCATAACCCCTCAATGTTTTTTTATGAAATTTTAACCCAATCTTAGTGACATAGATCTACTACACTTCCTATTTGATAAGAATTTGATTGGGTTTACTCTTGGTTTCCCTTTGCAAATATAGACTTAAATTGAACTATTAGATGACAAGGAGAGTAACCCCCTTCTTATCCGCACATATCAATTAATTTTCATGAAATTCATTGTGATATGATGCAGATAAATGCGCAAACCAAATCTAAAAATATTACTGGATTGATTTGTGGGGGTTTCAAACACAAAAGCAGCCTCCAAAGGCACAAAAAATCTCATGATCCCAAGGAGGTGTAACACTCTTGCCAGGCATGTAGTATATATTTTGCTAGAAAGTACCAGTTAGCAAAGCATAAAGCTGATGCCCATAAACACCCCGGACATAAATGTGATAGATGTCATAAGGTACTCATAAACACCCCGGACATAAATGTGATAGATGTCATAAGGTACTGCGGCCAAAGGGGGCACTCAAACTTCATGTCAAACGCCACACAGAAAAGCCAACTCATATTTGCGATGTATGCGGTAGAGGTTTTTATGAGTAGCAAAATGTAACCGCCCATTTAGAAAGCCATGGCGGTTAAGCTCCATTTCAATGTGAAATTTGACTGAAAAGGCACAGATACAGCTCGCTAAGAAGTCACCATCAGAATTGTGACAAGGAAAGGAAACCCTCCCTGTTCAAGTGTGGTACATTTCACAAATCCTTCTCTAAGAAGCGTCATTTGTTGCAACACGAAACAGAGTCTCCCAGAAGCCTGAATCGCTCACCTGGTCTTGATGTCAACCCTGTGAAGAACTTTGTAGAGCTTAATAAGCTGAACATTTAAGCAAGCAACAGCTTTTCTCTTTCAGCAATAGTTTTCATTCTGTAGGCCAAACCGTGCAAAATGTTACTTAAAGTGCCAACTGACAACTTTGACTTTTGTTAATAGCTTAATGAACTAAAAATTTAAGCAAGCAACCACTTTTCTTTATCTGCTATAGTTTTGATTATACATGTATAAGCCTAAAACATGAAAACATGTTAATTTAGGGTCTGTATTCCCTCTAAGGTGTTATCTGACAACTTCAACTCTATGAATGCTTTTGTAGAGCTAAATTAGCTGAACATTAAAGCAACCAACTGCTTTTCTCTATCTGCAATAGTTTTCATTCTGTAAGCCAAAGACATGAAAATACGCTATTTATCACCTTTAAGGGGCTGTAACCCCTATAAGGGATCATCTGACAACTTCGACACAATGGAGACTTTTGTAGGACTTTTGATGCTGAAGCAGTAGGGCACAGGGTCTTGTGTACAGTAAAGAAATAAAAATCTCCCTATAACTTGTGTACAGTAAAAAAATAAAAATCCCCCTATATACCCTTTCGAAAGGGTATATAGGGAGATTTTTATTTTTGTTACTGTACACAAGCCCCTGTGAGTAGGGTGGCATCAGATTTCACCAATCTCTTATACTTTTTGATTTACAGATCAAAGACAGTAGTCTGACCTCTGGTCTATTTTTAGTAACGACAGCCATGCTTTTTGACGAATCAAAAATCGAAACACGCGTTTGGTGCAGGCCATCCTAAGGATCATTAAATTCTGATCAGTAGTTTCAGAGGAGAAGATTTTTATAAAATTGTTAACGGACGACAGACGACGACGACGGACGCCAAGTGATGGCAATATCTCACATGGACTGAAAAAGCAAAGAGAGCCAAGATATATCTGCCAAGCGTGTGGGAATTAAGGTTTCTTCTAGCTGACATCGTTTCAGAGACACCAGAAGAAGTCATAAATCTTGTCAAAATAAATATTGAAGAGATAAATTATACAAGTTTACTCTAAATAACTACAGTGAAAATGTATGTGTTGTCTTCCATGTCCGCCAATTCTTTTGCGCGTCCCTTACAATACTGGTTATCTACATATATCGTTTAAAGGGAGGTTTGAAGCGGTAATACCTGGTTAAAACTATTTCTTTTGAAATGTCTATACCAATTCAGGACCATTGAGATCTTCAACTTTTTGGGGGGTATGTCTTCTTTGTTTTGTCTTTTCTCTTGGACCTCAAACTTCGGTATTTTGATTATTACCTTTATTATATACAATACCATTTGACGTTTCTATCGCTTTTCATGAATTATTTCACAATTTTGGTGACAGAAGTTAGATGTGTACTTTTTAGTTATTTGATGTGGTGCATAATTTTGGAATGGCGCTATATATTTGTGAACTAAAGCAGTTGTGTTCTATTTATCGAGTAGTTTAACCCCAAATCATTACAATATTTAAGCGCCGCTTAAAAGGGGAAATCAATATAATACACCCATATAATTTTCTGTTTGTATATTACAATAATGAAGCATAACATACTCACAATAGTCTTAGCAAAACATAACTTATGCAAAGTTGGCTTATAATAGAAAATGTCGTTAAACAATCTTATTTGAACTACCTTGCTTTCCAGATGCGATACATGATGTGTGTTTTTTTCTTAATAACGCCTAGAAGCGCTGCTTATATGCAAGAATAAGCATTATTGGCCGAACTTGGGCTAGAATTTGCTGTTTGAAAATAGGGGTACTGATACTTTGACACGAATCACTCATTACTCATCAGTTGCAGGCTTATTTGGGAAAATTGTCCACTTTACGGAAAGATTTTTTCTTCGAATAGGCATCTCAGAACTTACCTTAAAGTCTTTGATTCTTAAATATAAGCAATAACAGCTCTCAACATCTAGATTATTATTAAAATTACGTTCTAATTCCTGACCTTTTAGTTAGAGAAGCAGTTTTTACGCTTATAATTTAGCATAATACAACTTTGATACGCGAAAAAAAGCATAATACAACAGCCTCTTTACTTTCCGATCTGACCCCGTGATCTGAGTCATGCACACATCGGCGATAATAGAATAATTTTACAGCTGTGTGAATTTCTATTTTTAATGCGTTCATCCAAAAATATTACATAAGCTTGCATTATATTTTTATCATGATGAACAAAAAATAATTATTACTTCATATTGTCATGTAAATTATTTAAGAATGCTTTCGAAAAGACATTAAGCCAATAAATATTAAATTTTAAAAAGGAGAATTTATTTGTTTCATATACTTTTTGCTGAAATTTATGAAATTGAAAGCAAATATAGAATCGTATCATTTTTCTAACTAGATATTTGTCACAGTAAAGATCAAATGCATAATTTAATTATCAATTTAACTTCAGGCAACGCGCACTATCATTTCTAATTAACAAAAAAGTTGTCAACGAATGTTGTTTGTTTCTATCACTCAGATGCTTTTATAACATAAAACAAATGACACCGAGGAATTAATTAAGAGTATGCATTTGTCGACATTTGTCATACTTTTTACATTTTCAAAAGTTGCATACAGTTGTTCCATATATATTCAGACCGGCACTACTTATTCCGACACTTACAGGAATGCCGATGTTATTGTCGCTTACGATAAAATGGGATTAAAGATGTGCGGCCGACGTTGTATCTACCAAGACCAGTGTGAGGGTATAAACTACAACCCAACCACATTGACTTGCGAACTACTTAAAGCTGGAGGAACATCAGAGATTTCTGTCGGCTGTTTGCATTCTCCTATAAACACTTGGACAATGGTAAGAATATTTAAAATATAAAACTTTTTTAAATTACATGAACATAACAATTGTCATAGTTTTCTTTATGAGGGCTCTTTAAAAAATGGTCAAAATCATATTTTTCTCAAGAAACCACTTTGCAGGTCTTGATAAGAGTAGGACGCGTAGCTATAGAAACCCAATGCAGAAGGCTAAATTGCCAGTCCCTATCCATCACTTTATTTTCCAAAGTTAGTCAATACGCTCCTCCATCTTGTGTCCCCATTTTCTAAACTTTATCATCATTTAATGTTCATTTTATCACCCATTTCATGTTCATCTATCGCGCTGCTTGGGAATACATAAAACGCCTTATGTAGAGATTTACTTCCTGGCTCTTAGGTGTATGTAAGCTTTACAACTGATCCGTACTCGTCAAACCCGTTACTTTTTTACACTTGGAACACTTAATAACTGTCAATCCATTAATTTTCAAATTTTGCAAATGTTGCATACAAAAATAATACCTCGTTTATAAACTTATTTTTATAGCAAACCGCCATCAAGAAAAACAGCCGAAAATAATGAGTATAAGCCTGTAACTTGGTTGTAGTTTTGTTTAGTTCTGCTTTAATTAAATATGAATGTTTTCCAGAACAGTGACTCCTGTCACGCCAATCCGTGTGATAACTCACGAAAATGTGTCAAGACAAAAAGTAATGGACATGTTTGTGTTACAGTTGGTAAGTTTTATATTCGCAAAGACGTCGCCACGGTTACCTCCGACTTTACACATTTTACAGGAATGATCTCAAAGAGGCTTACGGTACGACATTTAGGGACCGACCATCTAAATTTTGGCAAAAAAAAAACTAAATATTTAAACTCCTTCGAAAAATGAATATTTTGATAAATTTTCTGACCAAAATAAAAAGTCTTAAAGTTAAATGGTCCGTCCCTTAAGTTTCTGAAAAAAAAAGAATAAAAAGCTTCGCCGAGCGCAGCATAATACGACCGCAGCATGTTGAACCCTGTACGTTTTAGGCCCAATATGGATTGTCAATTGTTCTGGACACATGCAGCCCATGGTGGACTGACAAAGGTTTTTGACACATGCAGCTTATGGTGGACTGACAAAGGTTTTTGACACATGCAGCTTATGGTGGACTTTCCACTCACATTTTAAAAGCCTATTGTGGATTGATGAGTTTTGGTTACTGGAATTTTTTTTAAAGTAAAGTTTGAACGAGTAAAAAAGTTTCAATTTTGGCCCTTTATTACATAGTAGGTGAGAAAAGAGGGTCCACAAAAATAATTCTCAATTTTGTATCCGCTATTTGACAAGAACATGCAAAATAAACTTTCAAAATGGGACCACAAATAAAAAAGTACTGATTTTGGTACCTTTAGGCCCCTTATTACGTAATTGTGGAAAAAGGGAGGGTCGCAAAAACATGCAAAAAAAAAGTTCAAAATCGTACCACAAATAAAAAATGAATTTGGCCCCTAATTACATAATAGGGGGGAAAAGGGGGGGGGGTTGCAAAATTTAATTCTTAATTTTGTATCCGCTACTTGACAAGAACAAACGAGCAAAAAAAAAATTCAAAATCGGACCACAATTAAAAAAGTTTCGATTTTGACCCCCAAATTACATAACAGTGAAAAAGGGGGGTGCGAAAATTCATCAGGTTCAATCTTTCATTGTAAGAAAAATTCTTGACAAATTTCACAGAAATAGGCCAACTAGGATTAAAGTTATAGTGGAAAAAATATAATATTTGAATTTTTTTGCCCCTTTGGGCCCCTAATTTTGAAACGAATAAAAGGGGTACCCTAAAAACCAATCTCATTCATCCTTTTATGGTAATGAACATTATTGCCAAATTACAAAGCAATTGGATAACAAGAACTAAAGTAATTGTGCCAACAAACATAAAAGTAGCATTTTTGGCCCCTTTATGGCCCCTTATTTCTAAACGAAAAAAGGGGAACCCCCAAAATCAATCCCATCCACCCTTTAATGGTAAGGAACATCACTGTCAAATTTCATAGCAATCGGATAACTAGAACTTAAGTTATTGTGGGAACACTAAAGTTCTGGACAACAACGCAGACGACGACGCAAACGACGACGACAGCATCATACTATTATACGTCCCCATTTTTTTTGCGGTCGTATAAAAAGTAAGGGAGAAATAATATTAAAAGTATTTTAAATTTTGTTTTAAACTAACTTCACAACATATATGAAAGAAATTAAAAATATATATATATTATTATTTAACAGCACACTCCAATGAAAATGAAAGAACTTCATCGGAAGCACTTTGTTGGCCAAATTTACCCAACCACTGCACTGGAAATGCAAGAACTAAACAGAAGCACTTAGATAGACAATATAAAGACGTGGAACAAGTGTACGCGACACAACTAAGGGGAGGACCATTTGATTCTGAAGGGGGGGCTGGCAGTTTTTGTAAAAAAATATTCTGGCCTGAAAAAATCTGACCTCTACCTTGAAGAAAATAAAAAAATAAAATAAAATAATAATCTTGCACAAGATTCTTTAGTATGGTATATAGTTAATAAATATTCTCGCCGCTAAGCAGCGGAAAATAAATTTTCTGACTTGCAAAATTTTGAAAATAAATAATCTGACTCGTCCCAAACTGCCAGCCCCCCTCAGAATCAAATGGTCGTCCCCTAACATAAAGAAACGACAATTTCAAAAATTACCATGGAAAACTGCAAAAAAATTTTCAACATGACCAGAGGTTGCTTCCCGCGGTCTTGCAATGGCTCAAGACAAAAATAAAGTATATCAGATTCAAACCCAATCCAAAAAACAATCAACAAAAAGAGTGAGTGAGTGAGTTGGTGTTTTACGCCCGTGCAACGCTATATAGGTTATTTACAGGCGATGAACATGAAAAGGATGATAAAATGAACATGAAATGATGATGATAAATGAAATATGGGGATGGGGTGGGAAACAAAGGACCGGTAAATTTTGAAGAACCACAGGAAAAAGGGGAGAGATGGGTAGGGTCGGAAAATTTAGCCTATGTGGTGCACTACTGGGCGGTCCACAAAGGGGTCTTTTACGTGCATGAAGCGTGGCACTCTCCACACACGTTGGCCCACTATGGTCGGCGGTCAGGGTTTCCGTATTATAGACCTGACAACCCCCGCGGACGAGGGCTACCGTATCCAGCCACCTAGGGTACACACTTGGTCGCTCTGTGGGCTGAGCACCGACCCGACGTCGGAATCCCAAGACCCTTAGTCGCCTCTTACGACAAGCTAGGCTCTGCTGCGGGCCTATTCGCCACCCGGGCCCCGCCCGGGAATAAACAAAAAGAAGACAGATATAAACAAAAGCTTTTGACAAAGATTCCTGGTTTACGACAGGCACATATTAAATGTGGCAGGATTAAACTAGTTTTTTATTTTTTTTGGGGGGGAGGGGCAAACCTTTCCCTTACTGATAATCTTGTACAACGCACAAAATTCACACACTCAATCACTTTTTCATTCACATTTCCTTGTAGATCTATTTACGGCTATTAATTTTCCAGCTTAGCTACTCTGTGTGATGGTGCCAAACCATGTAACTATTTATGGAAGTTTATTTTCCAGCTCCTCCGTGTGACAAGGTTGTTTGTCAAAACGGTGGAACCTGCAAGAATGGAGTGACGTCATTTACCTGTCTTTGTATGGTGGGTTATATTGGAATCAACTGTGAAAGTAAGCAAATAATTCTCATGATGATACATCTAAAATGAGCCATTCTCATAATGTTAATATCTTTCCGTTCAACCGTTGCCCGACTTCTTTCATAAAATCGCTACCCCCTAGTCTGTCGGTATATGTCCATTAAATACTACTAAGTTCCATTGTGATAATTTTGTGCGTTTTGCCAACATTTTCACCAGAATCTTAGTATCTGAATCATGCCAGGCCGTCCGGCATATAATACAGAAAACGTGAGAAAACCCTCGTACGATTAAAAATGGCACTTTCCCTGCCGTAATTTTTGCTGGTACATTGTTCTTGTCATGGATCGCAATAAATAGAAATGTATAAAAATGTATTCTTGCTACAAATATTGAATTTGGGACAAAAACATAAGTTGGATGACCTTCTGGTGTTGTTTGAATTACAAAAAAAAACAACTGATGACATGTAATCTCGAGCAATTCCATAAAAATATATTTTACACATGGTTAAGTTTTAGCTGTTTAACTCTATTTACGACAGATAACATAACATGTTGGCTTGATCTAGAATTAGCTCTTGGTCCCAAATAAACCTTAGAACTTAATTCTGTAGTTCTTGCAATTTATTCGCTACCCCTTTCCCAATGCTAGTATATCAAGATGAAGAGGAATAGTAATTAATAAAAACAATTGTATTAGAGCTGTTGTGAGAGTCAATCTTGATCTGGCGCCCAGGCACTTTGCTTTTCCATAAAAGAACTTCTAGAATTTACTTTTGTTACAATATATTCACAATTAAGATATTTATCTATATCTATAGATACACCTAAGTATTTGACACAGTCAGGAGATTTTATGACATGATTATAACAAGTTACAGAGAACAGCTCAGATATGCATTTAAGCTTCCATGATGGACCAAAGAGCATAGAATTTCAAGTCCGACATATTTTGGTTTTATTTTTACTATGCTTTTCATATTCATACAGTCATTGACATTCTCAATATTTAATTTTTGGTAGAGCGCCTCTGGTGAGTCTTGAATACGTAGCAAAATTATTTGCCTGGAACTTTGTTGTGATTTGTATTTTTAATTTAGTCTGTAGCTTTGACAGTGGGTGGTGTGCTGGTTGGCAAAATGTTAATACTGGTCAGATGGACTGGATACGTAACAGTGGATTGACTCCTTCATCGTTAACAGGTCCTACCAGTGATTTTACTCTAGGAACACCCTCAGGTAATTTGTTCAGCGTCAAGGTCCTACTAGTGATTATCTCTTGGAAGCCACTCAGGTAATTTGTTGAGAAGTTTTTGTATACGTGAAGTACGATTTTAAAAAAGTGATATTAAAAAGGGGGAAATAGTTTTATATGATGTCTCAAAATATCCTTCACTCGTGGTCTTGTGTCAGGTTTAATAAAAAATTAACGAATAAATATGAGCTATGACAAGTAACTACAGGTTTCAGCAGGCAGTAGTTAATTTTGTCAAATATATTAGAATATAAATAAGATTTATATGCAAATAAAAAAACTCACTTGTAAATATATATAAAAACTCAAAGGATTTTTAAAACATTTTACATCAACAATGTGAACACATAACTTTACTATGTCCTAATTTACAAATTAAACACAATATAATCAGCCTAAAGAGCTAAGAGCTTGAAAGTATAACACGACCATTAAAAATCGGATTTAAAGCCGTAGTGTATGAACAAAAAACAAATGAATTATTATCGATCATATTTTCATAGGATGGTATGTTTACACTGAGGCTACCGGAAGTCTTGTAGGAGACAAAGCCAGGTTTACAAGTGGTGTTTTGACACCTTCTACGTCATTGTGTTTACAGTTCTACTACCACATGTATGGAAGTACCATGGGGACATTGAGAGTGGTGAAGAAAACAACGACAGGAGAGACAATACTGTGGATTATTAGTGGAAATCAGGGGGATATCTGGTTTTCAAAAAGAATCACCATTACTGGATCCTCGTTTGAGGTACGAAAAATGAAAGATGAACAAGTTTGTATTAATGTTTAATTCTTGCATTTTAGATAACAATGTTAAATTTATTTTCAAATGTTTAGGTGATACCATCTTATTTTTGATTTTCCCCTTAGTATACATAACGAAGATAGGATATTAAGTTACAGACCTTTTAGCTTGAAGGCCTTGGTTTCTTTCCTACCTGAATGTTGACGAAAACAATGTTTTGACAACAGAAGTTGAGAAAAACATTATGAAGAAGGGTTTTTGTCATATAAAATAATGCTAGTTATATTGGAGAAATATTTTCCCCTGACACCTTTGAAAAGTAGAGCTCCCTCTTTTAGTCAAATGGTCGGTCCTTAAATGTTCAGATATATTTGAAGTAATACTTCACTAATGTAGGTGTCTACAGACATCAGTATTTATATTGATCAAATTATCAGTCTATCAAGTTTATTATGCTTAAATTCATCAACCTTTCCAAAAGGTTTTAAAATGTCAATCAGGTTAACGTTTAGACTACTACCGCCTTTTCATAAAAAGTTATATAAAACTAAAAAATGTGTCTATGAGCCACAGGATGGCCCTCCCGTTCTTGAAATATCATTGACCCTCAATGTGTATTACCTGGGATATGGACCTTTACCAAGGAGAAATCGATCAAAAGTGTTCATGTGTAAAATATAGGTCGCTGTAACCTGATTTCTGGTGGATGGTGCCCATTGAGTAGTGAAATATTATTGACCCCTAACATGTAGTATTAAAGATATAGACCTTAACCAAGAATTTAACGCCGAAGTCGTTCATGCGTAAAATATAGGTCACATTGACCTCATTTCAAGTGGATGGTGTCACCTTACCATAGACACATTTAGTGGTGAAATATCATTGACCCCCAACATCTAGTATCCAAGTTATGGACCTTAACTAAGAACTTCACCGAAGTCGTTCATGCATAAAATATAGGTCACAGTGACCTAATTTCTAGTGGGTGGTGTACCCTTACCCAAAACCCATCTGGTGGTGAAATATCATTGACCCCAAACATCTAGTATCCGAGTAATGGACCTTAACCAAGAACTTAACTAAAGTGTTATGGACGGACGTGCGGACAAGGGTAAAACTATATAATGAATACGAATATCTAATGGTAGATTATACAAAAACTTTTTCTATCATCTTGAGTCTTAGAAAAAAGAAAAAAAAATACAGGCGAACAGATAATTTACATGCCATTTTTTCCTATAAACTACGTACCTGTACAGTTTGGTGACCTTATTAGTAAACTATCGGCATTCCGATGGGCACTAATTCACAAGAAACAGACTTCTCACAATCAATTTAAGACAACAACAATTGTAGAGTAGTTCTATCTTTAAACCCATTTTGTTTTATAAATTTTGACTTTCATTGTAAAATCTTCAATTTGGTAACTTTCTTCATTTCATATATTCTTAGAATCTTTAAATAAAGTGCACAACGAATTTTAGGAAGTCTGCTTCATATCTAGAACAACATCTTAATATAGATGAGTTCACTCTTGTTATGACGAGTTCAATTGTTAAACTGCTGTTCATGTTTGTCAAGACGTCAGATTTTTAGAAGTGGTTTGTGTTATCGTCGGTCTTTTTGGACTTCGGACATTGGAATGCCCCATTAGTACCTCTCTGTTTTCTCCAAAAAATAAATTTTCAATTTAAATAGTTCACTATTTATGTTACATGTCTTTTTCATGTCACTTAAGCACAGGACTTTCTCAATACACATGTAGCCAATTTTGTTGTTATGAAAATTTTAAGGTAGTATACATATATTGTGATCCCTTTTTTGAATGATAAATTTATAAATAAACATTGTTATTACTAATTTTACAAATATATTTCAGATAGTGTTTGAATGTATAAGAGGCAGTGACTTTTATAGTGACATGGCAGTTGATGATATTAAATTAATCAATAGAGCCTGTTAAACGTTGGATGTCACAGAATGAACCTGTAAAATTTGTCAGCTTTTGTTCATTGAATTTGTTTTTCATAAGCACAATTCTAAGCTTACTATTCCAATTCCTGGCAACTCATTGCTGATCGCAGGTTTCTAAACTTCTGTTATGGACCATCTTCGAAAGAAGGGGGCATACAGTGTTCGGTTTCGTTCGTCCGTTCTTCCGTCCTAGAGTTCCGAAATGGGGCATAAATATAATAAGGGACATATTCTTATGTTATTATCTCACCATATGTGGGTTTGGTTTCAAATGTTGCAGGATATGCAGATTTTCTGTCTCTCATTTTCTCCTTCCAAGTTAACCTTTGCATATAAACCGACGCATAAGAGACACAACAGATCGGAGGATAATTAAGGCAACTCCAACAAAAATTGCCGTACGGACTTTAATGCTTTAAGAGATACATGTGTATTGGGTTTTTTTCTTCGTCCTCTCTTTTTTTTATCACTGCCACAAATCAACTTTGAAAGAAAACTTTGTACTCGTTTTATAGTTTTTTTTTATTAAAAAAATTCAAAATTCTTTTATGTCTTGGCAATGCTGCTGTCCCATATCATTGTATAATCACGGATTTCTGATATTTACAAATGGAAAATTGAGTCAACGGGACACGAGTTCGCATTTCGGTTATGAGTTATCGATACTCACAAAAACTAGTACAGAATTATTTTATGTTCTTAATTTTATACTTTATAAGAAAAAACTATCAATAATTGCATGCAAAAAGAAAGCCTAAACCTGCAAATAACAAATATGTTTATTTCGGGTCTAAAGAAAACAGAGCCCTCTTACTAGACGTCAAGAAGCAGACTGGATCTAAGAATAGATGCAAAGTTATTTAAAAAACCATAAAACAGAATTTAAGAAAAACAAAACAGTTAACCGGGGCAATTAGGTGCTTACACCGGTAGAATATTTTCACATAGGACTTTAAAAGCATATCATCAAAACAAAAAGACGCAGCAAAACTGTCGATGTTCACGATGTGATAATTACATTTTAATAATATTATCAAATAAAGAGGAGAAAACATAATGGTTTTAGCTATATAATAGGTATAAATTATTCGAAAGCAAAAACAAAGCAAAGTAAAAGTTTGAAGCTACGGAAATTTGAAAGATAAATATGTTTATTTAGATATATGAAAAATGTCCTGCATGTATGTAGTACAAGTTTTAAGGTGTTTGGATATAATCTTTGTTGTCAAATTGTGCTAGTAAAAATGTACAAACCTAAGCTCGCAATTCAAAGAAAGATCTATTGCAATTGTACACGTAATACTTTAAAAATTTTCCAAGTTCCAAAAACTCCTAACCGGTGTATATGCAAACTTCAGTTTTGGTTGTATTCAGAAATCCATGTTATAAATGTACATAATGTATAATACAAGAGTTAACATTAAAAAGTGTCTTGCCTGCTTGCAACATTAGAATTTCTAAGTATTCCTAGTTCTGTGAAGGACCTAGGTGGCTTGGGTTCTAACGTTGGGTTAGTGCTCAGCCAAGAGAGCGATCAAGTGTGAATCTTAGGTGGCGGAATAGGGTTGCCCTCCTCCACAGGGGTTGACGGGTCCATAATACGGAAACCCTGATCGCTGACCATAGTTGGCCAACGTGTGTTGAGAGTGCCACGCTTCATGGACATAAAATACCCCTTTGCAGGCCGCACAACATAAGCTAAATTTTCCGCCCCTATCCACAACTCCCCTTTTCCTGTTGTACTTCAGATTTAACTCTTCCGTTGTTTCCCATCCGACCCCCATTTTTCATTTATCACCATCATTTCATGTTCATTTTATCATCCTTTTCATGTTTATTGCCTTTTAATAACCTATTTAGCGTCGCAAGGGCGTAAAATACCAACTCACCCACTCACCTAAGTATTCTACTATTCTTTCATTAGCATTTTAATTGTTGAGAAAAAAAGTTATACAATGTGATTTTATTAAAAGTTTCAGGGGTATGGGGCTAGATATTACGATGGATTACTCAAACAACTATTTATTTATTACTTGAACAAAGTCAGGACAACTGTTATATTTTATTTCTCCGGTATGTATTTACCTTAGTTTTTTTTTCTTCTTTGCCCCTAATTTAGAAATAGAAAGGGGTAGATATTTTGGGGTGGAATTAAATAATAGATCATGTAAATTATGTGATGGGGTAATAGAAGACGAAAAACATTTTCTTCTACTGTGCCCAGCATTACATTTTTCACGTTAATATTATATTAATGAAATAAATAGTATTAATAAAAATTTCAAAGATTTGGATAATAATTCCCAATGTATGGAAGGTGCGCTGCGTAAAAACGATTGAGAAGTACACCCGCTATAATTGATTAGTGCTTGTATAGTGGCTTGTGGGTAAATCAGACGAAAAAGACACCCGAAATTTGGAATTTACATCTAAAATGCCAGAAATATGCCTAACAGTAATGTTTTTTAACTGGAAACTATTATTAAGGCATTTATGTTACTAATGACTTAACATTGACTTTAATTTAGTTCTTAAAAATACAAATTAAATAATTTTATACATAAATATTCCGAAAATCACGTATATAAAACATCATAAGTATTTAAAACATTATTTTTTATCCTAAAGATGAGCTACCTAAATAACAATATATTGAAGGGTAGAGAGTCGTTTTATTGTGCCCTTTAATGATAAAACACGACATCGGTGCACAAGTTGTGAAGTACATATGCGAAAGTTTTTTAGTACATCCGCACAAGTTGAATTGTACATCTTTTAACGATTGGCGAAAGTTGAGATGTGCAAATGTTGAGAAGTACAACGAAGACTTGAAAGTACCAATAGGTAGATATTATTTTTTGCTTTACCTCGTTACGATTTAAGTCACATTGGTGGATTTTTAATTTCTCACGGTTCAGTTTTGTAAGTGTTTTTTGTTTTCTGTTATCCCATTATGTTTGCTAGATTCGTCTTTGATCTTTCTGAGTTACCCATTTTTACCTCTGCAAATGCGACGTTTTGTTTTTATGATAATATTTCCAGACGAATCGAAATGCAATAGTCAATTTTCAAAAACAATCATTTAATTTAGCTTTTCCATGTTTGTGATCATTGATCAAATAAAAGGAAGTCGGCGGTAATGTTCTTAACGCTACTAACACTGAGTCTCGTGGTTCCATCCTCGTCTGAGGTGAAAATTTCATGAACCAATTTTCCGACTCTCTTCTCAACACCATTTGTGAGAGTGGTTTCGAGGAACGATGCCCAGTCCTTCGAAATGGGCAAAACGATGTCCTTTTTTAATATGGTGAGAGGAATATCTTATGTTCGCTTTAAAAGTTCTTTAAAACTTTAAAGTCCTCTCTTGTTTGGTCGTGCTTGTTTTGTTTTTGCCTTCGCTCTTCTTGACTTTCGGCTTCGGACTGCCCGATTGGTGTCTCTTGTCTTCTTGCATAGTTCGATTAGAGGAGGCTCAATTGTGCCGCTACAACGTTCACGCTCGCAAACTGCAAGACAATTTTTTTTAGCGATATATACGGTTTTCAAGTTACATGTATTTGTAAAATATAGTGATTTTTATGGTCCCAAAAATGCAAAAATTGTCATTTTATGCCAGCCGCGACGCCATGTCGGGGCACTAGGTTTTGCTTATGCTCGTACGTCCGTACGTATATATAATTCCGCAAAGCGTTTCTAAGAAACCGTAAATGGAAATGAGTTGGTACTTGGTAGGAGGGTTCAGTATGACAAACAATGCATCCTAAGCCATAAGCGACTCTCAGATCTGTAGGACTTGCAACTTTTTATTTGGGTCCAACGGGGACATCCGCGTCCCATGGACACATTCTTTCTTTATCTTTTTTTAAATCTAAAATCGTTGTCATTTTCAACAAAATTTCGAATTCATATATTTTAAGATGGAGCCTGACACTGGTCATGTGACCGCGAAAAGCAAAAAGTGCAACAATATGTGCAAATGTCATTAAATATGAATAAAATTTAGGCTAAAAGTTTAGGAATACTTTTGATTTATTATCAAACTCTTCAATCAAACGTATATACATGTAAATACATTTTTTATTTTTCAAGGGAAATGATTCATACAAAAACTGGCAAAAATTTCAAAGGATTATAATGTTGGCAAAATTTTAAGCAAGTGACCCACTTTTTATAGTTTTAATTCAGAACATGTTGAAAAAAGGTCATATTGATAGAATTTTTCTTGAGAACATATTTTATGCAAATATTTTGACCGTTCTTGTATAATAAATTAGGCACTCTTTGAAACCTGATACTGGGAAAACAAGGTAAGTGACCTTGCTACGCCTGACACGCGTTTCCTCTATTCATATAATTACTTATCAGAGGCGCTCTCGCAAAATATCTGTTTTCAATCGCGTTGTATGCAAAGTTCTCGCAGCGCTCTGTATTGTCTGGTCGGGAAATATTGAGTATGGATATGACTCTTTTAAAGAATACATCCTTAAGTAAATTTTTTGTTTAAGGTGATTGCCGATTTTTATTTAAATTAAAAAATTTTCGTGTTCAAATGTGTATATAAAAATAGTACACTGTTGCACTGATAAACTTTAGCTTATGTACTATTCAACATGTGCTTGTGTACTATTCAACTAGTGCACTCTCAAAAAAGTTGTACTTCACAACTATAACATGAAATATTTTACTTGCTTTGAAAGATAGATTTGTAGCATTGCTTAATACCTTTATTTCATCTATTTTATTATATGTTTATTGAGGAAATTGTTTAAAGTATACAATATATACATGTTGTATTTTGTTTGTTAGCCCATTTTCATGCAGCGGCTACTTTATTTAAAAAAATGAACAAAATGTTCGCCTTTTTTATTCTTACTTGACGGCCATTGATTTTAGTTAAAAACGAATGTCATTTCATAGGACAATGTAAAGTATAGTAAAAAAGAGTGCCAATTAAATTCAAAGGAATGACTGCTTACAAGTCTTTTTTATGGAAAAAGCCAAAAAATATGCAGACGGTTTTTTAGGTTGCACAAGTCAACTATGACGTATGTACTTCTCAATCGTTTTTACACAGCGCACCTTCCATACATTGATTCCAAACTCGTATGGCTTATGTCATCAAAAGACACACAAAAAATATAAAATTAACCAGTAAACTACTCTTTTAATTATATGAAGAGAGAAAGGCATTTATAGATAACATATAATAATTGACCCATAGTTAATCTCCAGTGGTTCACCAATATAAACAATATATATATGTTTGTTTTTTTTTTTTTTCTTCTTTATTATAATAATCAATGTAATTATACTTTAATCATTGTATTTGATTCTGTTTGTAATTTATCAGCCCAAGTAATTTGGGCGTCTTGATTCACAGATAAAACATCCTTTCTCTTGTCTCTTTGATATTTGAGATTTATTGTCTCAGCACGTTGATTTTTACCTGCGTCGCCGAAGGCGAAAGCAGGTCTAGTAGTCGGGTCACTCCGTCCGTCTGTCCGTCCGTCCGTCCGTCCCACTATGGGGTGCCTGTCTTGTGCAATCTGAATCTCAAAAACCAAACACTAGATCTTTCTGAAATTTAACACAGTGATTACAGATATATTGAAGATGTGCACCTCCCCTTTTGGGGGCATTTTATAATGTCGTTTAGAAATAAGGGGCCAAAAAGGGGCCAAAAAAGCGACTTTTTAATTTTTTTCCACAATAACTTTTGTTCTGGTTGACCAAATGCTATGAAACTTTACAGTAATGTTACTTACCATAAAAGGAAGGGTTTGACTGATTTTGGGTGTCCCCTCTCTTTTCGTTTAGACAAAAGGGGCCCAAAGGGGGCAAAAAAAGTGACTTTTTAAATTTTTTCCACAATAACTTTTGTTCTGGTTGACCGAATGCTATGAAACTTTACAGTAATGTTCCTTTTCATAAAAGGAAGGGTTGGGCTGATTTTGGGTGTACCCTCTTTTTTCATTTAGAAACTAAGGGCCCTAAAGGGGCCATAAAAGTGACTTTTTAATTTTTTTCCACAATAACTTTTGTTCTGGTTGACTGAATGCTATGAAACTTTACAGTAATGTTACTTACCATAAAAAAAGGGTTGGGCTGATTTTGGGTGTCCCCTCTTTTTTGGTTTAGAAACTAAGGGCCCTAAAGGGGCCAAAAAAGCAACTTTTTAATTTGTTTCCACAATAACTTGTTTTGGTAGACCAAATGCTATGAAACTTTACAGTAGTGTTACTCACCATAAACTAAAGGGTGGGGATGATTTTGGGTGTTCCCTCTCTTTTTGAGAGAGAGATCCACCAGTTCTCCGGTATGACTGATTCGTTTTTGTCATTTTCTCTGGACTATGAGATTGACCATTCAAGTTCGATAATTTTGTTATTACCTTTATTTGTTTAGGAACGAGGGGCCCAAAGGGGGCAAAAATGTGACATATTTTATTTTTGGTCCGATTGAGAATTTTTTAATTAAACTGTTAAGTATATCAAAATGATTTTTGGAGGATGAATCGGGCAATTGCACATCCTAATGTTTTAGGTGCATTACCTTAATTTATTTACTCCCTTAATTTGTAAAACATATATTAATAGGCTCATATTTTGAACTGTTTGCCGTTCGTTTCTATACCCGGCACATTTTAGTAGGCTGTAGATTAGCGCGTGTGTGTGTGTGTGTGTGTGTGTGTGTGTGTGTGTGTGTGTGTGTGTGTGTGTGTGTGTGTGTGTGTGTGTGTGTGTGTGTGTGTGTGTGTTGGGGATTTACGCCCTATTCGACGCACATGGACCGTACAGGGTGGTCAATATAATGCTGAAGGAAACCGAATAAAACAGAGGAAACCACCGACATCGTGCAGGTACATTTAACTGACAAACTTAATTACATAAAGGTTTTTGTGAATTACAACAACAGGACTCAAACAACACCTGAGAGTATTCTGAAAGTCTTGTTGTCGATAGGCAAAATGTTCAGAAATATATAATGCAAAGACAACCGAACTGCAAACAGCAGTGGTCAACATGTCCTGAAGATCCCAAATATGTTGAAAATCCAAATGCAAGTGAGTTGATGGCAATAATTTGATGCTGACGTGCTCTACCCAAACAAAACTGGAAGTTACACATATATTAAGAACATCAAAAGAACAAAACAATAATGTAACCAATTTCAAAATTAATGGTGTTAAAAGAAAACCAACAACTCTTTGCTAAAATTGTGTTAAGACGTGGTCCCAGATTTTAAAGTGTTCATTGATATTTAAAAAGTATTGTGAAATCAACCTGGGATTTAAATACCTAAATTGTAAATCTCAATAGTTAAACTTTTGTAACAGTTTTCTCAGCAACTACATATCTCAGAACAGTTTTCTCAGCAACTACATATCTCAGAACAGTTTTCTCAGCAACTACATATCTCAGTGACTTGAAATTTGGTTCAGTATGAGGTCTTTTATCGAGAGTACCGAAATAAAGACCGTCAAATATCTACTACCTGTTTACCTACTTGGTAAATTTTCAACATTACTGGTCAATTGTTGAAAATTTTCGTAATTTTTTTCTTAGCAACTACATATCAAAGTGACTTGAAATTCGGTATAGGTGTTCAGTGTGAGGACTTTTTTGCGAGTATCGAAATTAGGTCTGTATATTAGCTACTTCCTGTTTACCGACTTAGTCAATTTTCAACATAACTAGTCAGTTGTTGAAAATTTTCGTAACATTTTGTTGTCTGAGCAACTACACATCAAAGATGAGTTGAAATTTGATTTATGAGTTCGGTATGAGGTCCTTTATCCCGAGTATTGAAATAAGGACCGTCCGATATCGACTACCTGTTTACTGACTTAGTAAATTTTCAACATTACTAGTCAATTATTGAAACTTTTCGTAACATTTTTCTCAGCAACTACACATCACAGTGACTTGCAATTCGGTATTGGTGTTCAGTATGAGATCCTTTATTGCGAGTATCGGAATTAGGTCTGTACATTAGCTACTTCCTGTTTACCGGCTTAGTCAATTTTCAACATTATTAGTCAGTTCTTGAAACTTTTCGTTACATTTTCTCAGCAACTACATATCACAGTGACTTGAAATTTGGTACATGAATTAAGTATGAGGTCTTTAATTGCGAGTATCGAAATTAGATTTGTATGTATAAGCTACTTCTTATTTACCGACATAGTTCATTTTTGGGGGAACCGGGGTATACTGAGTGAGCCGTAGCTCACAAATTTCTTGTTTTTGATTGGTGCTGAATCTTATGTACTTTATTTTTAATTAATCTTGGCCAAATGAAATACGGTAAGAAGCGACCTCTGGTCATGTTAAAGATTGCTGGCGGTTTCTATTGTGATTTTTTTTTTAAATTATCGTTTATTAATGTTAGTTGTTTAGCGTACACTTATTACGCGTCTTTTTATCATCTATCTAAGTGCTTCCGATGAAGCACTTGCATTTTTATTGGAGTGTGTGGTAAAATCATATGGGCATTATAAATTTTTAATTTCTTTCATAAGTTTTCAACTTCATTTGTAACACTTTTTATTTGCTGTTGTCTCAATTCTGTTTTTATACCCCCACTCGTAAGAAAAGGGGGTACATTGCAATCACCTTGTCCGTCCGTCTGTCCGTCTGTCCGTCCGGTTCAATTTCTCTGCTTCTACTGGATGGATTGGTTTAAAATTCGGTACATAGTTTTAGCATAATTAGTTATACCGTGCCTCCCCTTTCCAGGTCAGTCCATCATCTACTTCATAGTTTCCAAGCTGACTTAGACTTTTTATGGGTCAAAAATAGACAATTTTGTTTTCGTAACAGATTTCTCGGCTTATACAGAAGGGATTGATTTCAAATTTGGTATAAAGCTTTAGCATGATGAGTTTTACCGTGCCTCACCTTTCCAGATCAGTCGGTCATCTACTTCCTGTTTTCTGAATGGTCGAGTGGGGGTACGCTTAGCACGACTTAGTGCAACCCCTTGTTTGAACATTAGTTCTCCCTTACTTTTTTCAGAACCCTAACTGTCTTACCGTAGGCCTTTCCGAAATCAGTCCTTTACAATGTGTTAACTCGGAGGTAACGACGTATTTTCGAATGTTAAACTTACCAACTGTCACACAAGCATTTCCATTACTTTTTGTCTTGACACATTTTCGTGAGTTATCACACGGACTGGTGTGACAGGAGTCACTCTCCTGGAAAACATAATCTTTAATTATATAATTATAGCAGTACAGCTAAACTGTGGTTTCATCATTTTTCTTGGCTGGATTTTGTTGATGGCATATGCTATAAAAATAAAGGTCCGATGAAGTGTTATTTTTGTATGCAAAATTTGCAAACCACGAAAATAAATAAATCTACAGTAATTTAGGGTTAAAAGTGTCAAAAGGATTAAGGGTTCGACGTATGTGGATCACTTGTTAAGCATACTAACACCTACTAGCCTGTGAGTTATTTTCTACATACAAGTTCTTTTATGTATCCATTAGTTTGTTACATAATATAGTTAGTTAGTTATTACTTTACTCACAAGCAGCGCGATAAAATAGGTGATAAAATGAACACAAAATGATGTTGAAGTGTAGAAAATGGTGACACAATTTTCATCGGGCAATTTAGTCTTCTTTATGGGGTTTCTACGGGTCCGATTGTTATCAAGACCTGCAGCAGGGTTCTTTGACGTGCCAGGAGTGTTGCATTTTTAGGCAAGCGCCAGCGAAGCCTTATGGAGTCTATAGAGTAGTGATGATTTTCGCGTTTTTTTTTCTGTCTAGACGGAGTGATTTTCCTGCATCCAGTCTGGAATAAAATGCTTTATTTTCTATATTACTTTTCAATATTTGTTAACATGATACACACTTCTATAAATCTCAATTTTTATTGGCATTTTATGTGACCGGCACAAGTTTTATTTATTGCTTTGCATCTTACATGACGAACTTTTTAGTTAAAGGCGATAGAATATACATTATGTATTCGTCTATTACTTGATTGATTCGTATAAATATTTCTCTCATTTATTTGGTCAATGCATGGATTCAGATTCTAGCTTCACCATTCATAAAATCAGTACAAAATACACATCAATGGGACGAGTGCATTTTAATCGAAGGGGTGTTTCAATCGATGCCGTTTTTACTTGTGTGTGCAATTGTGTTCATTAACTTTAAATTTGAGGGCATCTGCATGACGATCCTTTCTTCGCTCACCAAAATTAATAATTCGCAAACATTTTGAACAATATACTTTAACAGAGAATAAATCTATTAAAGTTATTATATATTTCGCTTGCCTTTAAACGCTTTAGCGCTTTGATTCCCAATACGGTGCATCAGTATGGTTTGTGGTAAAGTTTTTCGCATAATACCTTGAAGACCCCGGCACTTATTAACAATAAACCAACTAGTAAATGTAATTTGAACTATTTGCCATCCCTTATAAATAAGGAGAGTGTTGTAAAGGATACATCGAATTCTGTTGGTATTTATTTTTGACAAGACAAAGCAGACCAAGGAAAATAAACAGACGGTTTATAATTTTTTATAACTTTTCCAAGGAGTTTTTGTAGAATATTGCTCTCTGGGTGCTTTTTACAAATTTATTGATAATTATAAAATTTTGCAGTTACATGGAATGTTGACACGTTTTTAGCTCACCTGACCCGTCAGCAATTGTCATCGTTAGGCGTCAGGTGAGCTCAAAACGTGTCAACATTTCATGTAACTGTAAAATTGTTCAGCTTATTGAGATGTACAAAAATGATTTCAGGGTCAAAATTGGCAGATCAACAGTTTAAGAGTTATCCCCCCTTAAACTGATTTTTCTATCAATTTTAACTGATTTTTAAAAATCTTCTTCTCTGAAACCACTGATTGGATTGCTTTGAAACTTTGTACACTTACTCGTTAGAATGTCCTCTACGATGTTTGTGAAATTTGTGAACGTCGACCAACCACCATGGCTGCTGTTACTAAAAATAGAACAGGGGGTCAGACCAAAGTTTTTTAGCTTATAGCTCAAAAAGTATAAGAGATAGAGAATACCTGAAGCAACCCTCTTTCTTCATCATCAAAAGCTCTACATAACTCTACATTGAGTCAAAGTTGTGGGATGACTCCTTATAGCAATTAATTCCCCTCAATCGTCAAAATTTACCATTTCACAGTATTTGGACTTTATCTTGAAAACTGTAATTGGTAGAAGAAAAGTTAGCATTGCAATATTGTTCAGCTTATGGAGAGAAGCAGAGGTACCAATGGGGTATCCGAATGTCAAAAGTCCGAAAGGGCAGAGACAAAACCAGTAAACACCAACAAGAACGGGACAAAAACAGACTACATGTAAAACATGGAAACACAAAATAACTGAATATCAATCAACAACGCGAACTCCAGTCGAAACAAGAGTGAACTCAGGTGCTCCGGAAGAGTAAGCAGTTCCTGCTTGCTACAGCACACCCGTCGCGTTGCCAATAGTCCATTCAGCGTGTAAAATCCGGTAAAGGAAGACTAAACAACACCCTATGACAAACCAAAATCTGCACTCATCTGAGAGATCGAAATCCCATATTTGTCTATAAGTGCATGATGTCTTCCGTAAAATTTCTTGAGTGAAGACAGCAACAGAGGAGCAACATTACCTTGTGTGAGCAATTTTTTGCCTCAGACGTGTCGCTCTGCTAAGGAAATCTATGTAAGTCCCGCATGCTCTGGAGTAACGAATCAATTGAGATACGTAAACTCCATAAGCTGGAGCGGACGGAATATTGCTGCACAAGAAGGGAAAGATGACGATTGGAAAGGTGAAGTCATCACGTTTGTCATAGAGCCTTGTTGAAAGTCTTCCTTGAGAGTCAATTTCGAGATGTAGATCTAAATATGAAGCAGACTTCCTAGAATCCGTTGTGTCCTTTATCTCAAGCTCCTGGGGATATTAGAGATGGAAAAAGTCACCAAATCGAGAATAGCTTAGTGAAAGGACATCATCAATATAACGGAACGTGAGGTTGAAAGAGAGAACTAGTCTACGGTCTTTTTTGTCTAGAAGAGATTGTAAGAAGTCTGCTTCATATGAATGAAGAGACAAATCAGCAAGCAAAGGTGCACAATTAGTGCCCATTGGAATTCCTATTGTTTGCTGAAAAACACGTCCACCAAACTGAACAAATATGTTGTCAATAAGAGTCGAGCATGTCGATTATTTGTTTTTTCTGTAAATTTGTTCTTTTTCTTAGACTCATTGATGACAAAGTAAGTCTTGATATAATCGACTACAAGAAATTTGTACCTGCGTTTTCCATTCTTTTTGAAAAAGCTGCGTTTAATCAGCTGTGCCAATTAATAAAAATGATTTCAAGGTGAAAATTGGCAGATCAACCGTTTAAGAGTTATTCCCCTTTTACTGATTTTTAATCATTTTTAGCTGATTTTTAAAAATCTTCTCTGAAATCACTGATGGGATTGCTTTGAAACTTTGTACACTTGATCTTTAGGATGTCCTCTACCAAGTTTGTGAAATTTGTGAACGTCGACTAACCAACATGGCTGCCCTTACTAAAAATAGAACAGGGGGTGAGACCATAGTTTTTAGCTTATAGCTCAAAAAGTATAAGAGATAAAGAAAATCTGAGCAACCTTCCTTCTTCGGCATCAAAAGCTCTACAAAACTCCATTGAGTCAAATTTGTAGGATAGTTGACATTTTTCACAGTTTTTAGACTTTATCTTAAAAGCCATACGAGCTAGAGGAATAGTTAGCATGATTGCAAAATTGTTCAGCCCATTAAGATCTACAAAAATGATATAGGGTCAAAATTGTCAGATCATCCTTTTAAGAGTTATCCTCCTTTAAGTGTTTTCAATCAATTCCAACTTGTTTGACACAGTACATGTAGACCATGTTGCACACTAGGTAAGAAGCTTAAGCATAAAAGATCAGGTGAGCGATTCAGGCTACTGGGAGCCTCTAGTTAATTATTACTAATGATATTATACAATTCTTGAAACATCATAAAAGACAGTACTTAAAAACTGTTGACAAACGGAAGAAAAATATTGTTTGAGTTTGAAAAAAATAAATATCACTTATATTTTTAAAACAAAAATGAGTATTGATTATTATGTTAAAGTTACCTTCAAAATTACTTTGTCAAATTCTAGTTACACCCTTCACAAAAATTGTGTGTCAATGGTACTTATTAAAGAAACGAATTGGGGAAAAACATATTTATATATATCTTAAAATAACATATATTCTTTCGTTTTTAATATTGTAGGTATGTAAAATCAATGGATAATGCCATTTCATTGAACAAATTTAGATTTGGTGAAAGAACAAATTTAGAATTGGTGACAATATCCCATGAATTTGAGATAAGGGACAATAGTTATTCTAGGTAGTCTGTTCCATATCTGGATCTCTAAATGAAGACTTTCAACAATCGTCAACTTTCCCTTCGTGCGTTACACATTCTGTCCGCTCCAGCTTAAAAAGTTAACGTTGTGGGTCTGCATCGATTTCCTTGACCGAGCTTCACGTCTGAGACAAAAAAAAAATGTTAGCACAGTGTTATGTTGCTCTTAGGTTGCTAGCTTTATTCAAGAAAAATTACGAAATATATTATTCGTTCATATATAGTCAAATATGGGATTTCTATATCTCAGATGAGAAAATATGGTGATTTGTCATAGCGTTTGTTTTATCCTCTTTTACCGGATTTGACAAATTTGATTATCAATTGGCAGCGCTACGGATCTGCTGTAGCAAACAAGAACTTCTTACTCTTCAACAACGTATGAGGTCACTCTTGATACGACTTGAGTTCGCGTTGTTGATTTTGTGTTTTGTGTTTCTTCCTGCTTTTCTTGTTCGTGTTTACCGGTTTCAGCTTGCCCTTCAGACTTTTGACACTTGAAAGCTCGATTTTTGCTTCTTGAACTTGTAAAAGACTCCTTTTTTAACTTCAATTATTTATATTTATCTAAATCATTGTTGATAACATTAATGAAAGACACCTCGACCGTGCCCTACCTGCAACAGGACTGCCAATATTTAAAAATCTCAAAGGGGGTTTTTGTTTGCGAAACCTTTATTCGACTTTTCTGGGTAAAAACAGTGTGTTTTAATAATGAAGTAGTTTTGTGGTTTCCTTATAAATGTATGGGCTTTATTTTGACTGAACTGATAAATGAACTTTATCACATCTCATTTTGTTATGTTCTTGATTATTTAGATGATTTAAATTTATATTCAATAAAAATACAAGCTAGGTTTTATATTTATTAGAGAGTGTCATCAATGTAGCAAACAGGTATAAAAAAAAAAACACTTGGTCCCAGCCACAGAAAGACCATCTCAACAAAGCAAGGGAAGCCTGTGTATACAACAACACCAGTAAACATTTAAAGACATGGTTTTAAATGCCTAAACAACCTTCAACTTAATAATTGATGTATTCATAGTGCTTTATGATGTAGTGCAACCAAGTGCTTTTTATATATTTTGATACTTTTGACTTATGTTGATCAGTCTTTCAACTTAGGTAAAGGTTTCTGGTATTTCTATATTTGCATTCATACTTAAATATTTTTATAAAATGGTAAAATATTTTTTTTAAGATAAGTGATTGAAAAAAAATTATTAGCTCGCATTATTTTATATATGTATATGCACTGTTCACTGCTTAACAAATTCTTATAATATGTCAATGTTAAGATAGTTGACACCTGTGATTATTGGAATTAACAGCTTTCCAGTTTTATAGCCTTGAAACAGAAGGATTTTATTTTAACCTTAATGGTTTCAAACTAATTCGAATAAAATACAAAAAACTTGAAATTATTTAAATAAAATGTTTTTATAGTAATCATAAAATAAGGAGTTTATCTATTTTTTAAAACAATAGATCTGTCTTAGGGTCATATCTATGTATATAAAAAATTGATCTGAACTACAAACAGAAACTCTTTCATATGTAAAAAAAAATAATGGATGTTATGAATTTTATTCATTTAAGATATATCTTTAAGAACATCTCAATATATACCATACCCTTTCTAGAGAAAGTCAACTCAGAAATAATTTCAATAAAAAATCATAAAAAGCCTTTTATTGAAAAGCTTATGTTTCTTAAATTTTTAAAGCCTTATTTACTAATCTTAAATGTATTCAATCAGATCAGTGCATTCAAATGTTAAAAAAATCGTAATGCCAGAAAACATCGCTCTTATTTAAGTATTACGGATCCTGTTTAAATCTTTAAAAATAATGGAAGTCATCATTTGTTTTGTAAACTTTGTTCAATACCCATTTCTAAATTTAATAGTATCCGTTTTGAATGTAATACTACATCTCATCCAAGTCCATCATATGAGGATGTACTCATTATCTCTTCTTTTTGTTAATATAAACTGTTCTTTCAAATTGACCGCCCAGAAGACCACATTCGACATTTTACAAAATTAATCTATATTAATAGAGGACTTGACTTCATAAATATATCAAGTAAATGCATGAACCCTAATTACCAAGATCTTATTCCTCTTTATTTTTCTAATACTAAACCGCCTATTGTATGTTATAAAAATAAGAAACTTACTTTAACTATACAACGATTACAACTGATGAAGAACTATACACGAATATTTCTTTGTCAAGCAACTGTGCTAAATCTGATTTCAGGTATGCTCCTTGTAATCATGATGTTACCGGACACCTTTCAATCCTCAATGACCCAGAGGTTTTGATTTTTTGAAAAAAGGACCCAAATTTCGACCACCTACAAATATTAATTTGAATTTCTGCCTAAACCGTATCAAAACTTCCCTTCTCTCTTATTGCAAATCTTGGATAAGGAGAGGAGAGGCCGACTCCAAAATCTCTAAACCATTCTATTATTAAATTCTTTACTATTGTCCTGCTCAGAATCAGCCAATTTAAAAATTTATATCTAGATTGGTACATATTTGTTCCCGCCGATAAAGCGGCTAACAATGTCGTTGTGGTATGACGAAAGTATTACCTTGAGATTTATAAATGCACGAAATTAAAAAAAAATCGAACACTTCCGTTCCCGTTCAGTCGACAGAATCGGGTATTAGTAGGGATCATATCAAAGCCACCACAGCACTTCGAGTTGCCCCGACAAACTATAAGCTACCTGCTATGTACTGGATACAAAAATTGCACAAAAATCCTAATAAATCTCATTTTATCTCTGCTTCTGGTAAGTGTTCTTTTACTCATATTTCCAAAGTTCTGTCTCTTAATTCAACTACTATGAAAGATTTTATTATTCAATACTGGGAAAAGGTATTCGAAAACCGTGGAATTGATCACTTTTGGAGCGGAAATAGTTCACTTGATGTTTTGGACAAGCTTCGTGCATTTGAAAACACTTCCCATACCGTTGATAGTAACGATTTTTCTACGTTATATACTAACGTACGCATAATCTTATTAAAAAGATATTTGGTTAAATGGTGTTTTGATAAATCTGTTCAAGAGTTTCAAACTTATTTAGTAAATCATTTTTAGAAATACAAATGACAACAAAGTTCCAGACAATAAATTTTGCTACGCCTGACGCGCGTTTCGTCTATTCAAGACTCAAGAAACGAGACTCAAAATGATTACATTAAGTAGACTTATTCAGAAACTATTACTGCTATACATTATTAGTTAGATAATTTTTACAAACGTTTTGGTAAACAAATTTATCGCCAAATCATTGTTATTTCTATGTGTACTAAATGTGCGCAACTTACAGCCGATCTTTTTTTTTATACTGTTATGAATCACAATTCATGGCTAAATTACAAAAGGTCCCAAAGAAAGAACCTGCACTTATTTTGTCTTATAATTCAAGAACTATATAATATTGAAGTTATTTCAATTGCATATTGATCAGCTATATAAGCTCTAAAAATGTCCATTAAGGCAAAATAGTCAGATGATCCCTCTTAGGTGTTATTGCACCTTAAATGCCAAAAATAATGTATCGTACGTGAAAGATTGTTTACCATGGGACTGTGCCAAACATTTGCTTGCTTAAATGCCCAGCATTATAGAGCTTTCCTGTAGTTTTCCGTCCTGATGGGCTGTTGGGGATGATTAATATACATGACTGTTGTTAAGTGTTCATAAGAGACCTCGTAAGCGCAACCCCTCCAAAACTGCTTGATGGATTTACATGAAACGTTACATTAAGAAAGAACATCATATGGAAATGTGCATGATAAAAATTCATTGTCGTCGGATATCTTACTGAAGGTTGACGCCAAAAAACTAAATCAACCCCGCCACATTTTAAATGTGCCTGTCCCGAGCCAGGAATGAAAGCTTATGTTTGTATTTTGTCGTATTTATGATATTTTTTTGTCAAGAAAAAGGTCTTTTATTGCACTTTAGGATCAGGCTTAGTCCGAGATTGCTCTGACGTCCTCAGCATTTTTCCAGCAAGCTGGTGCCGTGGGACGTCAGAGCTCCTTCCATATAAAAAACACAGGATTTTAACGAATGCTTTCTAAATGTTAAAATAACTCTTACATCAGTCATTTGTAAAATGGGAGATGTAAAAAAAACTAAATTAATATTTTAAACTATTAGAAACTGCCTGTAAAATTAGAAAATCCAGTAAAATAAGAAAAATGTAAGAGCTGATCTTGAACTTTATCAATTACATCAAGTTCAAGATCAGCCAAATAATGTATAAATTTTACATTATTTTACTTGTCCAAGATATTTTTCTTCAAAATATGCTGTATTTATATTCATTACAACCAAATGTTTCATTTGAGATCAAAAATTTTATGCAACAATGATGATAAAGTTGCTTAATTAATCTCTGAAGTGCACAACAAAACTGTTGTGCTAAATCCCGTGTTTTTTATATGGAAAGAGCTCTGACGTCCCACGGCACCAGTTTGCTGGAAAAATGCCGAGGACTTCAGAGCAATCTCGGACTAGATCAGGCTATAATCGTATATATATACATGTAGTTTATTATCAATCCAGAGCCAATAGAAAGATTAGCACCAACCACTGGTCATATTGAAGGCTGCTGGCTGTTTAAGTCCTTTAAGGGGTTGTTGCTCTTAATTGGCTAAAAAACTGTAATGTCCGCTAAAAGAATGATAAATATCAACCTTGATGGCCGTATATGAGCTTGTATATGCATTGTTAAAGGAATATTCAAATTTTACAAACTAACACAAAAATGTCCTATGGCAAAAAACACACACACACCATAACTGATTCCCCCCTTAATTTGAAAAGCACCTTGCCCATCCCTGACTGTCGACCAAACAATATGACCGCGCCGTTGCTTAGAATAGAATAAGAGATATTTATAGAAATTATGACCCATTTGAAAAGTAATTAACTCAGAAGAAAAAATGCCTACACCTCATATACATGTAGCTGTCAAAAATGTCAAAATTATAGTTTTTAAATCTGCCTACTTAAATTAAGCTCATATCTACCATGTCTACCTTTTAGGCCGGTAAATACAAATTCTCCATTCCAGTTTAAATACAGGATAATTTTATTTGAATATGATCTAAGATTTTTTACCAAGATATATACTCATAAATATGTGGGGATAAATGGTAAATTTTGTATGAAATTTACTTTTGATCAAGTTTTGTATGTATGTTTTAAAAGAGTGAGTGAGTGAGTAAGTTGGTGTTTTACGCCCGTGCAACGCTATATAGGTTATTTACAGGCGATGAACATGAAAAGGATGATAAAATGAACATGAAATGATGATGATAAATGAAATATGGAGATGGGGTGGGAAACAAAGGACCGGTAAATTTTGAAGAACCACAGGAAAAAGGGGAGAGGTGGGAAGGGGCGGAAAATTTAGCCTATGTGGTGCACTACTGGGCGGTCCACAAAGGGGTCTTTTACGTGCATGAAGCGTGGCACTCTCCACACACGTTGGCCCACTATGGTCGGCGGTCAGGGTTTCCGTATTATAGACCTGACAACCCCCGCGGACGAGGGCTACCCTATTCAGCCACCTAGGGTACACACTTGGTCGCTCTGTGGGCTGAGCACTGACCCGACGTCAGAATCCCAGAATGCCTCTTACGACAAGCTAGGCTCTGCTGCGGGCCTATTCGCCACCCGGGCCCCGCACGGGACTGTTTTACAAGAAGCAGGACGCAATTGCAAGCAATGATCAGCGAGCTTGTCACATTGAACGCTGCTCTGGCTATTATTTATTTTTTTATTTTGCACTATTAGATTATGTATATTCACTGTTGTGTCGCGTACATTCACTTCATATCTCAAAGTTGCACTTTCACTAATTGCGGATATTTTGTGATGTTGCAGGGACGATTTAACTTTTATACTCCTGAAAAGGGAAATAACTTTTTGATTTGTTGACATGTTTATTTTTAAGGAATAAATGTTGCGCACCTGTAAATAAGGAGGGATAGCTTGGCTTCTAGCGGTAAGGCTGTCTATCTTGTCACCCACAAGATCTACCACATCTAAAATCCCCTGTCTCGACAATCTGTACCGGGCAATGATCTCGTTGTCCTGCAATACTTCCAAAGGATCTACCCTATTTCTATAAATACGTGGTCTTGGTGCATGTCTGTTCTCATTTCCTCCCTCTATTATCATCAATGCGGCCATTTATTTATTTAAAATAAAATTTGTTGAAACACGACATTTTTCCCGTAATTTTTCACGACTTATTTTACGATTTACTAGTCGGTAAATTGCGACCAAAATTTGACGTAAATCGGTAATCGGAAACTTTTGTGAATACGACCAAGTTTGCGATTTACGACCTTTTGTGAAACGATCGCCTGATCGCAACTTTTAATAATACTTTAAGATATTTAGACGACATTCTTGAACTCAACAATCCCTCTAATTCTATTACAAATATATATCCTTCCAAATTAACTTTAAACAAATCTGAATTTTACTGGTAATTGATGTTTGTTTTTTTAATTAAGATTTAAGCATAATTGACGGAAAATTACAAACCAAAATATATGATAAACGTTACGACTTTTTCTTTCCTATTATAAATTTATTTTTTCTTGACGGAGATGTTCAACTAGCGCCGTCTTACGGGGTTTACATTTCACAGTTAGTAAGATCTGCTAGGAAGTGCAGTGGTGTTTCTGATTTTAATAATAAAACTGTTTTATAACTGAAAAATTATAAAAACAAAGTTATCGATACCACAAGTTAGTAAAATCTTTTTAAATTCTTCCGCAAGTATCGATCTCTTAATGAAAATTTTAATTATACACGTCGATTTCTGAAAAGAACATCCTGAATTTTAGGGTAATGATCTTTTATGTAGCTCACAAGTTTAAGATAATATATTGGAAATGAAAATTGGCTTCATTTATTTATTACGCAAAGGATATGAATTGAATATTTTGGTTAAATCTTTGAATTTAGTGTTTTTTAGCAGAAATATTGACTTTAAAAACTGTCATGAGCTTTTTTTTATTTTTAAGCATTATACCGATTTAGCATGTCGATTTCGTGTGATGACACTCCACCAAATCATTAATGTTTGAAGTAATTTGTTAAATTTTAAAAAAATATGCTTGATTCTCAGCTAGTTGTCAGTAACAGCTGAGATAATTAGACTAAAGAGATAAGTCTCTCCCGATAAGTTAAAAATACCAAGGTTTATGCATGATTTTGTATACTGGCAATATTGTCCTCAGATTCTTTGTTGAAACATGGTATAATAGTTTGATGGTAAACACTTTTATTATAAATCGGACATGTAAAGTTTTTCATCGGAAAGATGAAATCCTGCTGCATGCGATAGGCTAATTTCCTTTTAATTTTGACGAGTCATTTTCTGAAAAAAAGGGAATGATAAGTCGTCAGTTTTAAATAAACAAATTATTTATAAATACGTTCTTTTAAAAGTGCCATTGGAAAATCGTGAAAATTTTATCCTAATTCAAAATACTAACTAAATACTAACTATTCAAGTTCGGTAGTTTTGTTATTACCTTTATTTATTATTTAGTATTGTTGAATAGCAGAGAAACAGCAGAATAACCAAGTGTTTTTTTTTAAGATAATTAGGTGAATTTGAGAGGAGTAATTACCTGTTAAAGATTACGCAATTTCCTGTTAAAATTTGACACCCGCTGTCGATAATTGCCGATAAAGAATTGTTTATTGTGACCAATTTTTATCAGATATTTTCGTCCTTTACCACGGTGGACTGGTGTTAATAACAAACATACCATCAATAATAAAAGCCAAAGTATCTGATGTCTGCCTTTGATCACCTGGAAAATGGGACAAAAATGAATCAGGATATAATTTTTTAAATACAGATGTTGCCCAGGACTTTTGGCCTTTTTCATCTGCATCACAGATAGCACGTGGTAGCTGAATGAACTGCTCTAAATCTGAAATAGGGTTATTCACTGTACGGAAAGAGCGAAAGGGAAAAACGGTTGATTTCTGTGCCCTGATGTAGTTTATTGCTGTGCTCAAAATGAAGTCGTCTGTTTTTTCTGCCTTTTTACTCAATTATTGAATAATTACATATCCTGCATTGTCGGTGATTTCATCATTAGATAGTAACGATTTAGTTTATTTAAGTTTTACTTGCATTTTTATGTCATAAGCTATTTTGATCACAAAAAGTCATCAATTTATAAATAAAACACGTTTTTTTTTGGAAAAATTACATAAATAAAACACTTTCAGATGAAATTAAAGTGAACGAAAACTGTTCATCGTGTATTTAAGTATATATAGAACTCTATTGTTGATAAATAAAGTTTAATTATGCAAAGGTTCAAGACAGATCAATGAAATAAGAGTAGGTGTAAAAATTTGCACCGCGAATGTATATTTCTGTGCTGATTTTCTACATGCGAATGTATATTTCAGAGCCCGCGCAAGTTTATTTGTGTGGTTGCGAATGTTTCGTTCTGAGTTATAAATACTTGGCCATAGAAAATCAGATCAAATAATGGAAATATAACTTTTGTTCTAACTCTAAACAAAGGGACAGGTTAACGAAGCTGTCCTAAGCTGTATCCTAAACAATGTCTTATGACTTAAAATGGGATGTAGAAAGGATCATCCTTAGACACGTCCAATGATGTAAAACGAAACCATCTTAGGATAACCTTAGATAGGACCATCCTTATACGAAATTAGGATAATCCTGAACAGCCATATGTCATGCATTTACGCCGATGTTAAGGCGTTTGAAAAAAACTTGAATTTTTTTTGTTTTACATTTTCAAATGCAAAATAGATTTAAGCATTTTTATTTCATTGCCTTTGGCTTTTTTTAGAGAATAAAAATAATGTATTGCAATATCATTGCATTTCTTCATTCATTTTTGTTCTGCGCGTTGCACTTATCACTAATACCAAAAGTAAATCCCTAGGTTTGGGAAGCAAAATATCCACATGAACTGTTAAATGTTAATTTCAAAAGTCCAGTACTACATATATTAGAATATGGGTCACTATTTGGAAAATTTAATCAAAGGCAAAAATATCTTAGTTTGCTAAATGTAGAAAGTAAAATATCAAAAATGAGAGTTGGGCCACATACAACCCTAATTCAAGGGGATAAAACCTATTTTAGACACTTTTTTTAAAATTTAAAATCACAAGGATGGTCCTAGGACAACAATTTTTACAACCTTAATTACGGACCAAATTTAGGACGTGCTATTTTTAGGATGCCTTCAATAACACGACTATAAGAACCGAGACATGTCCAAAGACCATCCTTAGACATGTCCTAATCCTATGACACCTTCGTTAACACGGCCCCAGGATAATTTTAAAACAAGTGTTCATTTACAATTCCTGTCTAAACTATCTAATGTTTTACTTATTCTATGAATTACAATAATAATATATAAAGCTCTTTTAAACAAAGCACGACAAAATTAATTGGTGATAAAATCTATATTTATACAGAATAGAATAGAATGGTATGTGTTGAGTTATTTTTGTAGGCTGTAAACCTGGGATTTTTTTTCGCACCTTCTTTGCTTTTCCTGGAAGGGCTACTGAGTTTTAGTTAACACAGTCTTAAATTTGCACAGTAATCGTATTGTCCATTTAGACTTCAATGGAGGACACATATCGCGCCGTGTATTTTTTCAATTTAGGTGCAGCAACGTCAGTGCGAAAATCGCAAAATAAAACTGTCTCGATCATTTCCTGCTATACAGTAGTCGGTTGGTTTATGATTACATTTCAAAATAACATTTCCGAACAATAAAACTTACAGTTTTACACCCAACTTCAATAGACAATGGGGGTTCCAAAACATCATCAAAGTCAACAACGGTTATTGTAAGTTTTTTTATTCATCTGGTACAATGTTTTTTTCATTTAAAATTTCATCTTCTGGTCTCAAATAAAATTTTAAATGTTTAAACTTGTTCTTTTTCTCATCCACTCTAATTTTGATATTTAATTTTTCCTTGGGATGGTTATGGACAAAATGCAAAATTGTGTCGTTGAATATGCCAGAAAAAAAATCTCAATATTCGCATTTTAATTTATCCATATTATATTTCTGAAATTGAAAAAAAAATATTTCCATTAGTGCCTCTAGCCTGTATTTAAAGCACATTCATGTTATAACATCAAACAATAAAAATTAATTATAATAAAAATAAATAGCACAGAAATAAACTACAACAATTTTTGCTGCACAGAAATCAACATTCGTGAACTCGGAAATAAACGACAGCATTTCTTCAACCCTTTTTATTGAGTGTTTACAAAACAACAAATCAGTTACTTATTGTAGGTTTTTTGTTAACCTTTCATAAGATATTCCATCAAATAAAGATTCCAAACGCAAACTGCTACTTAGAAATGAGTTTTTCTATAAATTAAAGGCTTTTTCTATTCTAATAAGTTTTATCAGAACACATAAATAAACTTTCGCTACTTTAAAAACTGCTCTCAAATAAACTACAGCGTGCACAGAACTTAACAGCAGCAGGGCACACAATAAACATTCGCCTCATAAGTTAAACACAGCTGTAAAATCATTTGAGAGGACAATTACTAATCTTTGACAGTAGAATATGTTCTAAAGTATCAAAAAGAATATTTACACTTGCTAATTGCTTACAGATGTACCAAAGAATTATGCGATTTTCAACATTTTAACTTTTTGTTTTTTCATTGCGATAATTCTTACATTAGTTATCTATTGATTTAAAACTTGTTAGAAAACAATAGAGTGACAAGTAAAAAACTACAAATGAGCCTTAACAACACTAGTATATCTATTTTTCTACCTAAATGACATATTTTTGTCTTCCTGATGTTTACAATCGTCTGTTTTACCCACAATACAACAATGACACAGGAGTAAACTACACCGGGGCACAGAAATCAACCGTTTTTCCCTTTCGCTCTTTCCATACAGTGTTATTTGTCAGTTTTGAAAAAGCAATTTTTTTTCTCAGACAAGTTATTACAGTTTTTTGATCATTGATTTCTTTTTTCCGCTTGTGTACTGTAATTTTAGTTGATGCAAATGTTTTCAAGTTGCGTCACCTTCTAGGTGGCTGCTTAGTATTGTTACCTAAATTTCTGATAAGAAAACATGTTATGTTATTTTCAAGATCTTCTTGTCCGTACAGTCGATAATTTAACATACTATCAGTTTGTTCATCAGTTGCTACAATATCAGAAAAAATATGATGCAAATTCATGTTGTCGCCTGAAACAAACAAAGTTGACTGTTGTAAATCTGAAAAGTATTGACAGATATTTTTTTCTTCAAGTTTCACATAGGGAACACTTTCTGAAAAAGTTGAATTTTCATCAGCTATATTAAGTTCTTGTTTGATGTTGTCAAGAGTCTCTGCTCTGTATGGCAAATACACCGTCAGTTCTGAAAGGGAAGCATTTGTAAAGGAATTAAGAGCATTTTTTTTGTTTTTCTGTTTATCTCCATCTCATGGGACTCGTCTAGAGCAACTGAATGGCGTAACGTTCCTGAAATTGAAACAGAGAAACAACCTTTCTGAAAAAAATTTAGAACTTCTTTTGGGAATGTATGTAGGTCAGCCAGGTGGTAGGGTATCATTCTTAAATAGTTGTGTTTGTCAAAAGCATGAAATAAGCAACATAGCTGTTTCAGACAACTGTTTCTTAGATTCCAGTTTCTTGTCCTGATAGAAAAGAAAAAGCCTAAATATTGAAGGAGATCATGGTGTAAAAAATTGTCCCAGAACTTGAATGTCTTGCTCGTCTGTCTTTCTTGTTCTCTCCATGTTTGAAATTCTTAAAGCATAACATCTGAAAAATTTGAGAAAAACTCATTTTTATTTTCAATAATTTGTAACCACATAATCTCATTTCATAGAAATTCATCTTCAGATATATCAGAACAGCTTGTAGATTCTAAAATAGGTTCAATAATAGCAGCAAAAGATTCTTTATAGTCTGTAAAATTGGAAGAGTCTTTTGATTTCATAAATTTATCTACTTGAAATCTAAGCATAGCCTCCAAAATTTGAATAAAAAACCTATGTGTAGCTGAAATTTTGAACAATCCAAAAGATTCTTAAGAGTTGCTTTGTGGTGAAACTTTGAAGCAAGCTGCTTTAATCCAGCATCTAAGTAAATCTTCATGAAAATAGGCAAAAGATTTTTTAATATGTGCCAGTCTCCTGGGTATGGAAGTACCCAGGAAAGTGTGGCTCCATACTCTGTTTTCAATTTCACAAGCAAGTCGTAACTTTTGCCATCACCTACAACTACAACATATTCACAAAGGTCACCAACCTGAAATTTAGAATGTAAAATATTCAGAACTTGTAGGACAGTTTCTTTTTTGTCTGCAATTTCATTGAGAACTGCAACTGAATTGAAAGATGATTTTTCAGTAAAACATTTTGGCAAAGTAAGAAAAGACTTGACTCCTGGAATAGCAATTTTTTTCCTGTTGTAAAAGATACTTTAAAAAAACATATTTATGCATGTCTTTCTCAAATATGTTAAAAGATTCTATTTCCTCGTTATTACATTGAAAATCTGTAATTTTCAGAAAACCAAACCTGTTGTCAGATGTCAATACTGGTGGACCTATATTGTCTCCAGGATTTATTATTCTCTCTACAAAATCATTTGGAAGTGACCTTGACCTTTTACTTGATAGAATACTTTAACTTTCTGGAAAATTGTCATTTATTGTTTGTTCACCAAAAGCAACATTCATATCAGTTTCTTGTGCTTGCACATCTGCTTTTGTTAATTGGGCAGTTTCTACTTGTTGCAACTCAATAATTTGGTCAGGAAGTGGTGTTGGTTTTTGTGTGTGAACAGTTTCTACTTATTGCAAGACTATAGCTTGGTCAGAAAGTGGTGTTGATTTTTGTTTCTACTTGTAGCAACTCAATAACTTGGTTAGTGGATTGTATTGCTTTTTGTAATTGAACTGTTTCTGAATGTTGCAACATTGAAGTGGAGTCCACTGGTTGTACATGTAGTTTTAAGTTTGGACACGGCACAACGGTTTGTATTGTGGTTCCATGGAACCCACATTTATCTTTTCCTGATCCAACAACTGAATAGCTCTGATTGTTATCTAAGTTGTCAAAACTTGCTATTGTAAATTAAGTTTGTGTGATATATCTGTTTGTATTTTCTAAAGCTATACAACGTTCTGTAATGAATCTTTGTAATGAATCTTTAGACACACCAACACCAAGTTTTGCATTAATTGATAGAAATGTAGATGATGAATTAGAAAATTTGTGTGCCAAATCTGTAATTAACAGGTGGAGTGGTTCCATACATTGTGAGTTGTTTGTATTGAAAATGCAGCTAGCTAGAAAAATTCTAGGAAATATTCGATTGACATTGAAAGGTTCAGTGCATGGTTGTTCCCAATTGTTTATACTTTTCAACCACTTTTGCTCTTCTTTGTCCGTAGCAGATATTCTATAAAGAAAGTTCCACAACACAGGGGGAATTTCTGAAATGGCTTTCATGGTGTCAAATTTGTGAATATATGGCAACTTTTTTGAAGAAATTTTTCCTGCTACATAAAATTTAACAAAAGTCCTCAATATTTTATATTAATTGATTCATTTAAGATCTCATGTTTTGACATTTTCACTTTAGATTTCAGAATAAGTTTTTCATTCTCAAGTTTTAACTTTTCTAATGCAATAGATTTTGCCTTTATAGTGGAGGTGTGCTCAGCTAAAAGAGACTGCATGCCACCTAAAATATCTGACCCATTTCTGTATATTATGCTACCTGATTTCTTTGTGTTTGGGATATATTGTAATAAACATTTACCAAAACATGATTTTATAATTCTTAAAATCCACTTGGAATTGTGACAAAGCCTGGAATAAACATCTGCAGAAGGTTTGAGGTGAAAAAGTTCTAAATTGTTATTTAAGTAACTTTTGTATTGTTCAACCAAGGCTGGAACCAATATAGGTTTGTCAACAAGAAAACTCTGATGTACAAAATTTAGTACTTGTCGTCTACTTAATAAGTCGACATTTTCTACATTTATTTCTGAATCTAAGTCATTAGATGACAAATATTTCTCATGGCATTCTGAAAAATATTGTGTGGTTTTAAATTTAGCATCTTCATCTGCTTCTGATCTATAAAAAATATTAAAACTGTTGTAACAGGTAGAAAAGCATTTAAAATTTTCATATCCATTAAGCTCATCAACATTCATGTCATTTTTCAAATATTGGAAAAATATACAAGAATATATCGACCAAACAGATCCATATTGACCGAGAACGCAGTTCGAGGTCGATATGCATAGATCTGTCGGTCGATATTTTCTTGTATTGACCGAACCAAAAGCTATAATTGTTATATTATTAATCATAAATTGTTGTTAATTTAAATTTCAAATGTTTTATGCATAAAATATTACAGCTTTTGATGTTATGATGTATAGGTATTTCATTCACTGGATTTTTGAATGACAAATTTCCACATAAATAAATTACTATCAAAATATAATAAATCTATTTTCTTTACAATATTTTGACTTCAAATATTTCTCAGTCACTCCAATTATTATATGTTTTTGTTGAATAGAAAAACTATTGAATGGATACATTTGTCATGTGATTCAATTTCTGGAATTTTTAAAATCTATTTTTAGTAACGTGCTGTATGGATATGCAGTATTAAAAAATATCACTTGAAAATTCTATTTTTAGGAATGTTAGTTGTACCCAAAAAAATACAAAATTACCATGTGGTATTGTTCAACCAATCAAAATTAAGAAATTCTATGTGAATAATAATATAGCCAAATATCAACCTTGCCCTGTCAAATGGCCTCCACGTGCAAATTAAGGTAGTTCTATTATTGATGTTATTAAATCTACTCACAATCGGTTTTATGGAAGGTTATAAGAGATAATTCGTGCTTTAAATAAGGTACAATTTGAACGGAAAGAAAATGAAAAGAGAAAACAACAAGATGTACCTTGTGAAATAAAAGGGAAAATGATCAGCGATTTTAATATTTAGACGCTGCTACACTTTATTTTTTATTTCTCTGTGTAGTTTAAGTCGTACATAGACTAGAAAAATAGGTCAAATATCTACCATTTTTTTTTAAGTGTAACCATGAACCTTAAAAATTATACTATCCCATGCCCAAGAGACTCAGCTATTTAAACATATAAGTTTAATAATATTTACTATTTTCACGAGCGAGTTTACTCGAGTCTTTCACAGCGACGACTCTGTTATTTTGGCCAATATGTTATGCATACAGGGTGATTCATATCTCTTTAGCTTTAATTTTTTCAGGTAACAGCAAGTGTTCTATAAAAAGTTCCTTTCCGTCCTTTCGTTTGTTCTTGTTTTCTAAGGTTCCCTCTTGTGGAATTGAACTTTGATCGATTTGATTTTATTGTGTGGTTAGTTTTTGTGCTTTTGTGATAAGGGGAAGGTTTGGCCAAAACAAGTCTAGTTTAACCCTGCCACATATTTTATGTGCCTGTCCTAAGCCAACAATCTTTGACAGAGCTTTTGTTTGAACTTGTCTTTTTGGTTTGTTCTGTCTTTGTTTAAGAAAGGGGTCTATCTGTATCTATTTCTATTTGAATTATACGAATTTTATATAGACCACGGGCCAATCGCAAAATCGCCTACTAGCCTCGTTGAAGGTTGCTGACGGTTGTTCATTGTGGTTTTTCTGAATTGCCGCTTGTTTGTGGGCTGTGTCGCTTACAGTTATTCCACATCACATTATTTTCTATAGATGTAAAATATCAGCCTTTTCCCCAGAGTTTAGAAATTGTCATTCAACATGACCAAGAACCGCACGAAGAAACACAACATATATAAACAGAAAATCAACCAAACTGAAATCAACAACTCGAAGTGAAGTGGTAACTAGAGTGAACTCGTATGCTTCAAAAGAGTTAATAGTTCCTGCTTGCTATAGCGACACTTTGTCGCGCTGCCGATCGTCGTTCAACTTTTTAGCCTTTGTCTCTGGAAAATATTCTGCATGAATAACCAACGGTTCCTATGGTTGCATTAAGAACATGGATGCCAATTATTTTGAATAGCCAGTACATCGTCATTTCTTTTGTTGAATTGTAGCCAAACAGAACCATATACTTATGGTGTTTTTTCATGAAACCATCTGCTTTTGTAATGTCTTTGGATTAAGATATTGAATGTCTCAGACAATCTCAACATTTTTGTGTACCCTTATCTTATCTCTCGCTCATCTATATCGATGATGTGTATAAAACGTAGGAAATGATTTTTTTTTTTCGTGAAAGATATTGGCTTTTTTATTAAGAACAACATAATCCATCGTCACTGCCAAAAGGTTGATCGTCACACGGGCATTGAACCTGTTCGTTTGAGTTTTTTACTGAGCACACTTTTGGTGTATTACAGCCTTTTTCTAAAAATAAAACAGAAATACATCATTCAGCCATGTGTAGCTAACGCCTAATGTTATACCAGTATGACTCTTATTAACACCACAATTTTAAGAGGATCTAGAACAGATCAGGCTTATTGTTTTATCCCTTTTTATATATTTATATAAAACATATGTTAAACTAAGACATTTTCTACAGTATATAAAAGATGCATTTTGTCTCAAAGAATAGGTCTGCAATGAGGCATAAAGTTAGCATGAAATTATGTATGTTTTAAATTCTTTAACTGTCTGCATTGTGTAGCTACCCTACTTTCTTTTCAAAATAATCGACCCAACATGATTATTTTGTTGTGAAATTTCTATATCTTTAGATCATATCACTTAAAACTAAAAAAATATTATACTAAATAATTCAGATAAGACAGAGTTTCAAATACACTTTTACTTTAACAGGTGTCTATAACGATACTTCCTATAAATCAATTTTACATTAGCCGTTAACTTGAAGAGAGCGGTGTTGGTTTTTTCTCTTGGTTTTTTTTCGTGCAGCGCATGAACAATTTTGGGGGTTTTTTTGTAATGTGTCACGACAAAATATCTTCTTTTCATCATTACAATCATTGTATTGAATTAGCAAAAATCCTTCATTTTTTATATGGTTACCTTCAAAGAAAAAATAATGTAGGTTTTAGGTGTTTGGTTTTTTTTTCATGTAAATTATACACATAGTTTCATGTGTATAAGTTTCATGTGTATAATTTTCAGTGTGCATTAAGGGGGTTTGCTACTTTATCTTAAAGTAAATGAAGATTGATAAAGTTGCATTTTTTTGACATGTTTGAAGAATATGGAAAATGATCAAAATAACCATGAACAATGTAAGACCATGTGCTCCTTTTAAGCTCAACGGACACTAAGGGTGATGTGAGCTATTGTCATCACTTGGCATCTGTCATTCGTTAGTCCGTTAGCCTTTTCATGCGTTAACCTCTCATTTGGCACAATTGGTACATGTACAAAACTATTGTTTGGATTTTTGATCAGTAAAAAACCATGTCCGCCATGGCTAAAAAGGGAAAAAAGGAGTGAATTGCAGTTTTTTTTAAATAACTCAAAAACGGTGACTGATATCAAAATTCTGTTGAAATAAAGTGTCAGCACTTCGAAATCAACCTGCTCTGAAATTTTGATTAAGATCCAATGGTTCATGTAGAAGGCTTTGCATTTTTTTCTGCATTTTTTGCAAATTTTGCAATTGTTAATCTCAATATTTTGGAAGCGATAAAAGATATTTGAAAAATTAATGAAATGCATAATGTACATAAACTTCTACAAAATCTGTAGAAGGGTCGAAGTTATAGTTGGTTCCTTTAAGGAATTATTCCCATTAAAACGTTAAAATTGACCATTTTGCAGTCATTTTTCGTTGAAATAAAATCGTTATCTTTTCCAATACCCTAATTTTAATTGCAACTTAACTTGATATAGTTGGTTTTTTGCTTTCTATGTCAATGTAACAGTTTAGTACTTAGAACTGGCAAAAAAAAAAGCTTAAATGTTCAGCTAATTGAACTCCACTCTTTGATGCATTCAGTTAATCGATGTTGTCAGTTGACCCTTTATTTAACTTATAGCCTTTTTAATGGCAAAAAACCCATTTTTGTCAGGTGTGCATTAGAGGCTCTTTTGAGCCTCTTGTTATGCTATAGCCCTGTATTATTAATAGTACGTTCATTCTAGATTTTTCATTTCTTTTTAATTGCTGCAGTTCTGCACCTTTAAAATGTATGGCGGGGTAAATGAAATTTCACACAAGAAATGCATATTTGGTGGACATATTTTGAAAAAAGAAAAAAAGAAAAAAATTGGGTTCACGGCAAAACATTTAAAGTGTTATAGATGGGCAAAGGTCGACGTATTAAAAGAATAATAATAGGAAGAGCAAACCACCGTAATCTGTGCATCATACATAACGTAACAGCTTCACATACACGCTAAACACACGTACAAATAAAACTTACCTGGAATTATGACTGAAAAAATCCAAACGTTAATATTAGTAAAACCAAGTAATAACAGATTACACATCATTAAGTTCGAGTATATTATTTCATTTACATCTATTAAACTCATTTTTCAAATTGAATAAAATTAAGATAGCATTAGATAGTTGATCCGGCTTATTTCATTTTTGTTCGAACAAAGTCGATTAGATGGCATAATTTTTAATTTCTAAGTTTTGCACAATACTGAATTAGAAAAAAAATATATAGTTTGAAGCTCATAAACTTTACAAAAGTTTAGTACTCACCAACACTGCAGTCTACAAAAAAGTTTAAAAAATGGAATAAGTTTCTAACAAGTTGTGCTTAATGTATCACATTCTTTTTTTTAAAACAGGAACACGATTACCAGGTTTCATTTCAAAGTTGGCACTGAACAACTCGAATATTTCTGTAATATTTTAAAAGTCTTTCCACTGTTTTTTTTTTTTTTTTGCTAAGTGAAAACATTTAAAACTCTGCATATATGCGTAGTGAAAATAAAGCTTTTATCCATGCTATAGAGCATTTTCTTATTTTTAGGACAATATTTCCATGGTTTTCACTTTTTTTTTATACTATTCAATATATCTACAAATGTTAACTTCTTATGGTTAGCATAACTCGTCCATAATCATTGTTTTTGATAGACAACATTTATACTTGGAGAGACATTTGAATAATTTTAAGGTCGAATGGATGCGATATAACTGTTGAAGATCTTTATCTGAAGCCAATAAAAAGATATGTTCGAAATGCAATGATTTTTTACTTTGAATATAGGAGTTTTCGTATTTTTTCCTTATCTTGTATTAGAAATGTTAAAAAAAAGAGATACTAGCAAGATCCTGAATTTCTTTTAAAACAATTCAGGACTAATTGAGACTTAAGTAAATTCAGTTGTTGTTCATTAGATTTTGTCCGTTCAAGAAGAGAAATGTTTTCTTATAGTGATGCCATTGTTATCATGACAACTGTTGAACAAGCTTTTTTGTCGAGGAATTGGTTTATAATGTAGAAAGAAAACTAGTTTAATCTGTTTGTGACATTTATAAGCTCATATGTACAATAATTAAAATTTGTTTGTCATCAGAAAAAACGGTATAATATGTAGTATGAGATTGATATGGATATTGATATTACGTCATTGACATTTTATTCTACTAAGTTTTCTTCATACATACTAAGCTTCTGATCTGAAAAAAAAAAGATTTATATTTGATCAAACATTTATCAGTCTATTGTCAATAACTTCTTTTTCTGCCAAGCATACAATAAGAATCCAAATCAATAGTTAAACTATGCGCTGATTTGATGAATTCAAACATATGAAGAAAAAACTCTTTAAACACAAATATCGCAATGATCTTTGTTAAAATATACCTTTCATTATGTGGGAGAAGACGCAATCTGTTCTCCAAATGTTCTTGATTTAAACACATTAATACTTTAAGAGGCTTGTGACCAGAATTGAATAAATTCTTCATATTTTCATTTTGCTTTGATTTTTTACCGAAACAGATTTACTAATTTAACATTATTGATCATAATATCAACCTTTATGTTTTAATTGTCAAGCAACCCTAGGTATGACTATTTTATATGACATTTTTTATAAATTATCGTTCTGAGTTATATATCTTTAACAGTATTACTGGAAGTCATTCTAATACATGTATAAAACGAAACTTTATTTGCTGTATTTTTGCCAGTTAATATATTATTTACTTTTTAAATTTAATTCTGCAACTCGAATACTATGACTTAGCACGTAATTACGTGAAGCAGATAAAACATAACTTATATATACCTTTAATTACATATGGATCCATGGATGTCTGACTGTTACATACATCACAAATAGTCGCATTTTTCCTAAAGGTTTCTGTAAGCGAAGTTATACAGTTAAAGAGGAATATGTTTTTGCATTTGAGGAAAACCTATCTATTAAGAAAAAGGGAAATACAGATTGCATTAGAAAAATGGAGCAATACATGAAACTTTAATTATATAAAGGGATTCGGATAAAAAAACATTGAGCCTTATATATATATTGAATTTCGTCTGCAGAATTTAACTTTATTTTCTTTACTCAAAACATAAGTCAGCATGAATAAACATAAGTAAAGAGGCTAAGCTTGGAAATAAATTAATATTTTACTTTGAATTGGAGTGTGCAGTGTGTAGTACAATACGAAGTAGTCTGAAAGTATAGTTTTTATATATTTGGGTGTCATTTACCGCGTTAAGTTTGCATATAAAGGAAACTTTAAGCTATTCTATTGATGAACGAATTTGTGTTTACCCAGACATATCACTTCTTTCCAAAACCGAAAAATCATAGAAATTAACGTAATTAATTTCTTATTGATTGAATATATCATTTATACATACTAGAGGCTGAACTGTAATAGGATATAACATCTCCACTTTGATCATTTAATTTATACTTGTTGCAGAAAAAATCTGCGTGTGTGTCATTCCCTGGAATAGTTTGCCTAAAATAAATTGTATTCAGATGATTGCAACCGATATTACGAACCACCTTGCATAATCAAAACAGACAAGCAATTTTAAAATTAAAATTTATCAGTTAAAGTAGTATGCAATGCAGGGGTACGTTGCTCCAAGGTTGTTGTCATCACTCAAAAAATAAAAAAAATAAACTATCATGTGCCTGAAGACAAATATGGGATTTCTATCTCTTAGATGAGTACATATATTGGTTTGACAGTGTATGGTAATTTTACCATCACTTAATCGATCTTTTGCAACGTGACGGGCGTGTTATAGCAAGCAGGAACTGTTAACTCTTTTGGAGCACCCGAGTTATATCTGGTTTCGACTCGGGTTCATGTTGCTAAATGCGGTCTAGCTGTTATATGTGTTTTTGTTTTATTGTGTTGTTTGTTTGGTTGTGATATTTTTTTTTGTTTAACGATTGTGTAGATGTATTTTCTGTTAAATGATGTTTTACCTCTTTGGTTCACCTTTGCTTCTTTCTGAAGAAACTGTTTTCATTATACAAGTTAAGACTTGAATACTAACTGACAGAAATTGGTTATGTTTACCTTGTCATGATGAAGGGACCAGATCTACTTATGCATTCAGTCAGACCGTCGCCAAATTCGCCAAATACTAATTGATATGATCCGTTATAGACATGTTGAAAGTCATGACCAGTCATGTTATACACACGGTTCTGCATTAAACATGGGAAGGCACAAAATCCATTTGGATTATTAATCGTGGCTTTTGCTATTTTTTCAGCTGCAAACAGATAAGTTACATTGAGATTGATTTGATTTTCCAACATGACAATGCTGTCATTAAATACCGGTATTTTCACCGCTACAATTGTTTTATATGTACTTAAAGAACAAGAAAAGCATATACATTATTTAGACATTCTTCAAAACAAATCAAAAAGGAAAAATAATTATGATGTATTGAAGGAAAATGGATTCTAAACTTGAATTGAATTACAAATCTTTACGGAAGATATCATGCGCCCATAGACAAATGTGGATGTCTATCTCTTTAATGAGTGCAGATGTTGGTTGTTTATAGAAATTTGTTAATGTCGTCTTTTACCGGAATGGACACACTGAGTTGGAAATTGACAGCATGACTAGTATGCTAAAGCAACCAGAACTGCTTACTATTCCGGAAACCTGAGTTCACTCTCGTAACGACATGAGTGTTGCTGATTTTTTTATGTTTTGTTTCTCCGTGCTGTTTGTTCGTGTTAACTGATTTGTCGTTACTCCCTCAGCACTTTGGACATTGGTGCACAGTGCTGTCACAGTGAGGTCAGTGACACATTTGTTAAACTATAAGAGTTACTGAAAGCAAGGAACTGTGTCACAAACGGAGACAAACTTTCCAAGATGGTAAAGTTCAGTACCGTAAATCGGGACATAAATAATTTTCGGGCCACGAGCAGAAACACGTCTGAACAGTCACAAAGTCACTATCGGTGGTAGATCATTAGAGACAATTTCAAAGAATCGTTGAGTCAGATACTGACGAATATGAAGTTTCAATTTAACCCAGAGATTATCAACATGTGGGTATTGAATTCGTTGCAGATCATTTAAATGTTAATGACGACGTTGAAGGTCATAAAGAACATTCTTTAAAGAAATGTTTATTAAATCTGTTTTGCAAAGATGCTTATGTCAAGAAATTGGTAAAAAATAGATGAGGTTCAAAAACAGGTCATGTTTTGTAGTTCGCGTATTGACAATTCGAATGTTCGATTGCGTTTGCAGAAAAAAAATGAAAGATGAATCTCCAGTGAATTCAGACAATGATAATTGTTTTACTATTAGTAGATGTTTAGTGAAAAAGCATGAAAAAGGACAGCTAAAATAGCTAAAAGTGGTAATAATTTGTATTGCCTACCAGCTAAGATAGCTTATAACAGTAAACAGGCTGTCTACATGGTTACTGTGGTGATTATGTATGCCAAACGGGGATTGACGAATCTTTTTAAAAAAATTGTTATCTGACATTGAATTTGATAAAGCTAAAATATATATAGAAGACATTTTTTTTCCTACTAAATGTCTAGAACAATTTGGTCGTAGAAGTGCATTTCATCACTTAATTAGACATTAATGACATAGGGTTGAAGATGCCCTTGAGCTTTCTTATTTGTCTATAGATAAAAAGGGAGTTTTTCGTTCTGACTTAAAAAGTTTTTAAAAGAAAAGAGCTAGATAATTTGCTCTTAGTTATTCCTTTTGTGGCTTAGGTAAGAAAATTATACTAACAAAATTAAAAGCAAAGTCACTACCTAATCTTCATGGACTTCAGTGCCTAAGAAAAGGTATAGGAAAGACCAAACTGTAAATGAATCTAGTTATTTAAAACCTTCTACTAGTTTTGTTTAACAGGTCAAAAAATATACCACATCAGAGACGGGAAATACTGATTCTCATATTTCAAACCCAAGACGAAGACTCGTAACACCAGAGAGGGGTTCAGTGGTAGAGGAATCAGTTCCAAATAACATGACGGTAAAAATGCAGTTTTAACAGATACCGGTAGTGGGCCGTCTGTCATTTTTTCTTGAAATATGGGAGCAAATAAAATCAGACCAGCAATGAGTACTGTCAGTTGTCAGAAAGAAATAAAATTAAAAAACTCTGGAAAAGGCAGTTTCAGGCAATAAAATAAACTAGAGGAAATCAAAAGAATTAGATATTTTAATGATGGAAGTCGATTCTTTGTTAGTAAAAAGAAACAACCAAAAGCTTTGACAAGGATTCCTGGCTTAGGACAGTTACAAATATATAAATTGTGGCGGAGTCTTTTGCCCCCTATTGTTAAATTTGTACAAAGCACAAAAAGAACACACTATAAAAATCAAATCGATATAAGTTCAATTCGTCAAGAGAGAACCTGAGAAAAGAGCACTATACGAGAACAACGAGACGTAAAGGAACTCTTTTGAGAACACTGACTCCTAGCTAAAAAGCATTTATTGATTGATTTTTAAAAAAAATCATATCGATTCTAAATCCAACACAACACTTCAAACCATTAATGCTATATCTGATATCATTACACTAAACCGACAAATTTGATCGCTGTAATGCTAAAAATAACAATACAATAGCCAATAGGTAATGGATAAACGTTTAAAATTTACCATCAAATTATCAATATTTATTCCAAAAAAACACCAAGTTTAAAGATTTTACTTGCTTTGTCTAATTGTAAACATAAACAACAAAATATAGTTGGTACCCTATCAATATAAAAATCGAAAAAAAAAATAAAATATTTGTGAAGCTTTACTAAAATTCACATGCATAAGCTCTTATCCCGCCTTTAGCATGCGCACTGTATCAAATTTTGATTTAAAACCTTGCTGTTTAATACACGCGGCCAATATTCTGTATCTCAAGTTTTGAGCCAGTGTACAAATGTACATGGCGACAAAATGAGTAAAGTCGCCATACTAAGAAAATGAACAATAATATCTATTATTTAAGTAATGAAGATTATTTAGAAAATTCACATGGAATTGTTTAATTTGTCACCTACATGTATTAGTTTTCTACAACAAAACATCCGAAATCCGATTGATTGCTGTATTAAATAGAAAATAATGAGATGTGGAATAAGTGTACGTGACACAGCCCACAATTAAACTGCAATTTAGAAAAATCACAATGGACAACCGCCAGCAGCCTTAAACGAGGCCATTTGGCATAAAATGCATATATCAAAAACCAGCCCTGAAATAGTCACAGATAGATCCCCTTCTTAAACAAGGAACAGAAAACATTGAAAAGACAAGTACAAACGAAAGCTTTGTCAAAGATTCCTGGCTGAGGACAGGCACATGTAATATGTGGCGGGGTTAAACTAGTATTTTGGCCCAACTTTCCCCTATCAATATTCCGTAGAAAAAGCACAATAACTAAACACACAATAAAAATCAAATCGATCAAATCCAATTCCACTATTATTAGAGAACCTAACACTTATAATATATATATCGTCACGAAGGTAAAAGGTAAAAATATAATTAATCAACATGGTCAAATAATTTTGAGCGAAATAAACCAAGTTAAATGCAAATGTGGTGTACATTCCATATTTTCTTGTATAACATTTCGGTCTAAATGACATTAGAAAATTGGAGACGAAAAAAATGTGATTTTGATAGAAAATATGCCTTTGAAACTCGTCTATTTTTGCAATTTCAAAAAATGAAAAAACAATCAAATTAAATCAAATTAAATGCATATTTAATAAATAGATAAATAAATTGATAATTAAATAACTGATATAAACTAAATGCTGTATATAATCTTTATATTTTTACCTGAAATTCGGTTAAATGTCGCCTGCAACAGTTTGCAAAGCGACGTATAGAAGTCGCGTTGACACTATCTTTCGTCTTGCGTCGTCTTCCTTCGGCGTTATAAAAATTTCCGTCGCAGTTTTTTTTGGCAACTACATGACACAGTCTCTTGATATTTGACTTGTAGCTTTCTCGAAGTCCTACATTTGTACTACTCTTTCTTTTCTTCGGAACATTTTAAGCCATAGGCGACATATGTCTTTTAAAGAAGACCACAGTTCTAGTTAATTTTAACATCTTAAAGAAAATGCAAAATGTATTAAAGAGGTGAGGAATAGTGTCAAAAGGTCTATTACAGAAGAATCTTAGCTTTAAATAATAAGTATATCACTTACCTGTAAAACACAAATAACCAAACAGAAAAGCAGCAAAGCAAATTGCCATCTTGTTTGAAGCAATGTTTTAGTTAGACTGAGTGTGCTTTGCTCCTTTATACATAGGTACATTAACAAAAATAACAGGCTACATCACGATAGAACCAGATGTACAGCTGTTATTTGTTTTTCATAAAGTATTGTTTTACACGGACTCAGCTGGAATTGTCAGTAATCGCATGTAGAAAAGAAAAAGAACAAATCACAATATATAAAGTTTAAATGTCTGTAATGAATCATTTCGTGACCAAAGTTAAAAACCTGCAGTACATATGTCACCATCGTGATGAACCCTGCTATTGAATTATTGCCACTTATTTCTAAAGAAGGTAATGTGATGTGGAATAAGTGTACACAACACAAAAAACCCACAAAATAAACGGCAATTTAAAAAAATCCACAATGGAAAGAAAACAGCTAGCAGCCTTCAATTTGACCAGTGGTCTAGCTGTTTTTCATTTGGCACTGGATTGAAAATAAACTACAAGTCATATGATTCAAATTTAATCCTAAAGTGCAATGAAAGACCTATTTTTTCCTGACAAAAAAACCATAAAGAACATCAATTCGACAAACATCAACTTTGATAAAGATTCCTGGCATAGGACGTTCACATTTAAAATATGGTGGGGTTTAATTTTTTCTTATTTGGCGCCATCATTACCCTATCGATAATCAATATCAAAGCACAAACTAACACGCAGTAAAAATCAAATCGATGGAAGTTCAATTCAACAAGAGAGAAGGACAACAAGAAATTAACGGGACGTTGAGATACTCTCTTGAGAACACCCGAAGTTACTGACAGCTAGCTAAGAAGCTTCTATCGACTGATGCATGTCGATTTTAAATCCGACACAACAATGATTTGGTGATGACTCATCACACAAAACCGACACACTTGACCACTGTGATGCTAGGAAATGACATAAGTATAAAAAGGATATTAACATTTTAAAGTAAGTAACGTATTATCGATATTTTAATGTAAAAAAAAACTAAATTCAAAAATTTTACTTAAATTTCCATTTCATAAACTTTTTTCAATACAGTTTTGAGCCAGTTTTTAGATCTCAAATTGTTTTTGAATTTATTTGCTTTATAAACAACATTACCGTAGCAATTGGGATGTGATCTTCCCTTTTCAGAATTGGACGTGTATAGTTAAATTTTTAATAAGGTATAGATATTTATAAAACTTAGTAAACGACTACACTAATTTGTGGTAACGATATCCTTGTTTTAGTATTTTTTTGTAATGTACCGGTTTTAATCATTTTATCATGAAAATCAGACACACCACTGCAGATCCAGGCATATCTTATAGTCCATTTTGCAGCTGTTTACCAAGGGAAAATAATATTTTTAAATCAGATGTTCAATCTATACAGTGTACAATTGTATCACACATAATAAATTAAGAATACATTTCAAATTTGAATTCGTGTTACATATCTAGAAAATAAAGCAATTTTGATTATTTTTGTACTGAAATTAACATTGGAAAATCCAACAGTGTGTGAGCTGGATTCGAACCTATACCTCTGCGGCACCTGTCGCCTAGCAGTCTCCAGTGAAACGTGTATTTTGGTTAGTGACGTAAGATATTGCGGATTGTCGCCGCTTGAAAAGTGACACGTCATTAGATTTTAGTGTATTACCAACGTATATTTTCTTTAATCGTGTAATAAACACTGCCAGTCGGCATCAGCATAATTCAGGAATTAATGTCTTTTGTATGTTATATGTTCTATTTAAAAAGTTATTGAAGGAAAACCTACGGCGAAGTAGGGCAAAATTTAGCACGTCAGATCTTGAAGGGTAAATTTCGAAACTTCTAGTTATCTTTATTTGGGGTTTTTTTTGTACCAAACTGTTCCTTATTGATAACATATTATTCCCTTAAATCTTAAGTCCCACCAGTATTGCGTTTTGGGGGAAATACACATTTTCTTGGTAAGTGATTCTCAGTGCACGTCTCATTTTGGTCGGTGCAAAAGATGTGACAAGTGAGGCCAAAATTTATTTTGATCGTTTATTTGACTATATATAACCGCGCATACATGAAAAATATATGGGGAAATCTACAATATGTGATGTAACGGATAGAAAGATGTTGAAAATGTGTTCAATCTGTCGATTAGATATATATGAAAAGTTCATATCTTCACTCTGACATCATTTGGTGTCATGAATAGTTGAAGAAGTTTGAATAATTCAGTCAGCAATGAGTTTCTTATCTCTGTTTTTTTTCTTGGCCATGCATACGACTTTGCATTTGACATTGTCTATAATCATTATTTTACATGTATTATCATTTTATATTTATATATTTTATTTGAAATTTATCATTTATATGATTATAAATAAAAGGAAATCACAGTGTGATGAATGTGGGCTGTTTTTTGCCTCAAAGTATTCAATGAGGAGACAATAACGGAGAAGAAATACACAAATGCAACACATGTGAAAGAGTTTCACCAACAAAGACAGCTTAAAGGCACACGAATTTCGGCTCATGGTTCTGACAAAACATTTACATGTGATTCGTGTCACAAGAAGTTTGTATTTAAAAAGAATCTTAAATATCACATTGAACACAAGTTTTGTAGAGAGTCAGCTGCTCCAAAATTTGAGTGTGCGATATGCAATAAAGAGTTCACATCAAAATTAAACCTACGACAGCATTTATCTTGCCACAGGAACCAGAGCTGTTGTGCAATGAATGCGGAAAAATGTTCGATTGAGCACAAGATGTTAGAGAAGCATCAAATCATTTACTTTTGTCGTGTTTTAATTTCTGACTTCAGTTTCAAACCACATTTTGAGAGTTCGTTTGCAACTTTGCAGTCTGTTACGTGAAGTGATCACAACTACTGTTTTTATTTTAATATTTTTTTTAAAAAACTTAAACAGATTCATTCACATTATAAATTGGTAGACTTCAAGCGCATGAATGAATTAACTTTATTACCATTAACTTATACTAAGTTACAGAGATTATACACTGCAATATTATACATGCAATTGCTTTTACATGTACGAAATATTGTACTGATAATCAAATTGATACGGATATGATTTGATAAATGTGTATTACAGAAGATAATGAGACGTGGCGTAAGTGTATGCGACACAACTTGCATATATACACAACTTGCATATATACACAACTTGCATATATCGTATATAAACGAAAATTTTAATATAAAATCTGCATTGGAAGACAGTGGTCTTGGCTCGATTAAGACGTACTTTGATCTTCGTGTATTTTAAAGTTTTCTTGTTGTATATAAGGTTTGCCTTTTTAAGTTTTCATAAAAAATTAACAAAGGGTTTTCAATGAAAAAGTATATGATTGTACAAAGTTTCAAAAGATTCTTCTCAAGTTTCTCAATTCTTATAAGTGTCACCTCAAGTAAGGTGAAATTTCCCAAATAATGCATATTTTATATTTTGAAAAGATTTGTGTTTAGATCCGATAATTAAAACACTTAAACAGAAAACGCCATCCTGGCCTCGACAAATAATTACATTTAAATAGCTTTCCATAGAGAAACCTTTCTTTTTGTCCCCCGCCGCATAGCGGAGCGGGGACAGAAATGCCGGGCGTCCGTCCGTCACACTTTTTTGTAACAGATTTCTCAGCTTCTATAAATCCTAGGCTTTTAATATTTAGTATGGAGCTTCAGGTAGGAGTCCCATATGGTGCGATGCGTTTCCAGTTCTGTCGCATAGCTACTTCATGTTTGACGAGCTGACTTGTAATTTGTAAAAGATAAAAAAAAATGGAATTTTTTTTCGTCAAAGATTTCTTAGCTACTATTTAATCGTATGCTTTCCATATTTAGTATTCAGCTTCAGGGACAAAAATGTAGGGGTCCAATATGGTGGGATGCGCTTCCAGGTCTGTAGCTTACCTACTCCCCGTTTAACGAGCGAGCTGAGAGCTGAACTAATTTTGTAAGGGTCATAAATGGACAAAATTTCGTTACACATTTCTCAGCCATTACTATTCGCAGGCTTTCGATACTTGGTTTGCAGTTTTTGATATGGGTTTCATATGATGGAAAAGATTACCTCCTGTTTTACAAGAAAACTTATAGTTTTGCCACTCGACGGGGACTGCAATAGTGAATTGGTTTTCGTATTTTTAAAAGACTCGCCTCGGTATTTTCAAAGCAATTGTGTTTTAAAATACAAAGTTTCACAAGACTCATATCGGATTTTCTGCTGGATTTTCAATGCATTCATGCATTAGCGCGCAAAGTTTTATTACATTTTCCTAGATTTAAAATGCAATGGTTTACTTTTAGTAAAGATTAAAATTAAAGCCTACTAAACTTGATAAGAATCAACGAGAATTTGTAGGCGAACATTAAAATTGAAAGTCTCATTGTACTCTTAATGTATTTTAATATTTTCAATGTTTAATAATTATCATAACAATTCTGCATTTTTATGTCCCAATAACTCGATTATTTCTGATGCATTTTGTTCTGTAATTTATAAACAAATGGACACAGACAATTCAGCTATTTCATATACAGATATAAGCTTAAGAGTACAGAAAAATTGCTATTTCAACTGCAGATCTTTTTCTTCAAGTCCAATTCTTAAAGAAGGTAATATCCAACTTTCATCAATTTTGTAATGAAAGCGGACTGGTTGAACACCCTTTTGTCTGTCATGAAGTCCAGACATTTAAACGGCTTTAGGATTTGATGTTTGTCTTTGGAGATCAAATACATGGTCACTACAAAGAATAAGAAAATATTAAAATATACTAATAGTTGTTTGTTCTTGTAAAACTTGAAAAAAAGTTTATTCTTTTAGATTATTCTATTATATTATAGAAGCAAAGAGGCACCAATGGGCCATTCGATTGTCAAAAGTCCGAAAGGACAGCGACGAAATCGGTAAACACGAACAAGAACAGCACGAGGAAGCACAAACACGAATCAACCAAACAGAAATCAACAACGTGAACTCAAGTCGTAACAAGTGTGAACTCATATGCTCCGGAAGAGAAAAGCGGTTCCTGTCTGCTATAGTACACCCGTCGCGCTTCCGATTTTTGATTCAGTGTGTCCTTTATTGGTAATAAGTAGCTTTTCCCTTTGATCTCCTCTGCCTGATATTTTTTATTATCGGTAATTAGCGGTTTTTTCCTTTGATCTCACCTGCCTGATATTTCTAAGTATCACGGACAGTCCATGATACCAATCTCCACACAGACAGAGTTATCGGTCGTTCCTCCTCATCGGTCGTTCTTCCTCAATTGAGGAGGAACGAACGATAACTCTGTCTGTGTGGAGATTGAGAAGGAAAGAACGATAACTCTGTCTGTGTGGAGATTGCCATGATACAAGAAAATATCGTTGTGACGTCATGCGAAGAAATTTGACTTAAATTGTGACGTCATGTGACGTTACTGTACTGAAAACTTGTAAAATGTGTTTTTTTTAAGATTACCGATAAAAAGAATATTATATACTTTCCTTTCTGATACTATCTACATCTAGTCGCGTATAAGACTCGTCCTACCGGACTCGTCTGATACTCACCTAGATATAGATAGTATGATACTATCAGAAAGGAAAGTACATAATATTCTATAGGTATCATGGACAGTCCGTGATACAAGAAAATTTCAGGTAGGAGCACTTGATAACTGTGACGTCATGCGATGAAATGTTGGATGATTTATGACGTTATGTGACATTATTGTACTGAAACCTTGTTAAATGTGTGTATTTTTTAATTACCGATAAAAAGAATACAGGACTCGTCTGATACTCACCTTGATATAGATACATGTAGTATCAAAAAGGAAAGTATATAATATTCTATATTTATCTCGAGTTCCTGGGGATATATGAGATGGAGAAAGTCACTAAATCGAACAATGATTAATTTTTTAAAGATTTTAATCATTGTTATTAAAATACCAACTATATGGCCCATATTTTTTCACTAAGCAAAATTTATTAGATTTATTGTAAAACCAGTGTGTGTGTGTTGGTGTTTAACGCCCTTTATCGACACACCTGGGCCATGTAGGGCGGTCAGTTTTAATGGTGGAGGAAACCGGAGTACCCAGAGGAACCACCGACCTTCGCAAGGTAACTGAAAAACCTAATCACATACAGTTGGGGAAGTCATTTTTTTGTTTAATACAAACGGTACTCGAACACCAGCTGTAAAACCGGTTCCAACAAACACGCACTAATTTAAAGTGAGTGTATTAAGGCTATACTATACTCTACGTGGTCGTGTATTACATTGTGTCATAGTGAGTACTTATCATGGTTTGTAATTAAGAAAACTGGGATCAAAGCAGGGTCACAAGAGGTAATTAAAAAAAGAAGTCCAGAAAGCCTGGTGCAGTGATGAGTGTACGGACCGTGGGACGGGAACTGGAACTATGAGGAGTTTGGATAATAGTGTTATTGATATCACTTACACCCTTGCACATGGCCTTAGAAATCATAAAACATTTAATTATTACTCCTAGGAACACACGAATCGATCCAGGTAATTTTCACTAAACTTCGCAAAAGATTTCTCTTAGAATCAATTGCGGCCCCTTCCCTGGCCAGTCGGTCATCTATCTCCTGTTTTTTTAGCAGACTTAGACTATTTTAAGGGTCAAAAAATCTAAAACTTTTTTTAACAGATTTCTCGGCTTCTACAAAAGGAATTGTTTGCTCGGGCTCAAGAGCCCGAGCAGATCTAGGATCAGCACAGGTTCCTGTAGATCTCTGTATAACTAGCGCTTGTAATTCAGTAACTGGACTCCGCCCATTTCAAAATATTTTATTGATCAATGCTCAATAATTGAAGACGCTTCCGGGCAGCGGAAATGGCCGAATGTTACCGATTACTGATCGGAATCTTTCTAGTATATGTTTATTTGAACCTGTACTCGTTTTCAATTTCCACGACTAATAATTCATGTTATTATTGTTGCGTTCTAAATTACAGATAATCATTATAGGTTGATCACCGTGATTTGAGTTTGTGCCCTGTCATGATTATTCATGAACGTATACTATTTCATTAATGCAAAATTTTTCTCATTTTAAAATAAACTTATCCTCTGTAGCGATGACCGGTTCGTTCCATCATGGAACATCATTGCTGTATGCCTTGTCGATGAATTAATTTGACACAACCTAAATGTATTAACAGTAACTTCAAAATTACGCAACTAATAGTTTAATATTGTTGTGGTCTTATCAACTACATTTTGTATATAATTCAAAATATTCCCCCAACCAAAAAAAAAGGAATTACATAAGCGTTACAGACGATATTTATTTCTGTAGCTATTTTTAACTGGTTCAGTTCATTATAGAGCATCATCGTGGATCGATTACACAGGCGCTTGATATATTACCAAAATCTTCAATTAATGTGACCATGCAGTGGACGTTGCTTTGTCGTTTCACGTGTATGGAAAATAGCGTAAAATACTGCACGAATGTGTGATTTATGCATCTAAATAGCAGCTTTAAATTTTGAGCTGAAAGTAAATAATATGTGTGGATTCTGTTGTTTTCTCCGATCATTTTCCGTCCGTTCAATATGCAAGTTACTCAAGTAAAAGAGACCAGAGATTACACGCTGGGTACTTTAATTTTAATTTTGTATTTCACATCCTTCAGATAATTGTAATAAAAACGGAAAGAAAATTAAAAACATGTCAAATATTTTTCAGCACTGCTGTTTGAATCAGAATAGACCATGGACTTTTGAAATTTAAGTCTTCTTCCGCTTAAGCCCCAGTCACACTGTCACGTTTCGGCTATCCCGTTTTACTACGTTTTAAAACGCCACGTTTCAATGTAATTTATTGTCATAGTTTTCGGTTTCTACGTTTCACTAGGTATATGCTACGTTTTGAAAGGTTTTCCCACGTACTATTACGTTTCACTACGAATTTGAAGAAAAATGAATGTAAATTGTAACAGCATTCAGGTTCTAGTACATTTATATTGTGTATTAAAAATTAAAGACTATTCATGTATTAAGAGGTTAACATGTTCCGTGCCAGGTGTATTTCAATAAAGCTAAAAAGACGAAAAAACATGTTTGTTTGTTTTTACCTACCCAGTAAAATTGGTCCTACTATTTACCACAATTTTCTTATCATGATACTTTACCAAAACTCTTTATATTCTTCGGATTTCTCTTTCCATTTTTTAGCAGTTGGTATGATTGCATATAATTTTTGGCTTAAAATCCCCTATTTACCTAACACTAGGACCGGAAACATCAAACGATCATTTTCTTATGGGTGGCCGCCTAACTATATTTTTTTCGTCCTACATCAGATGGACATCTTGTAGCCACATGCTTTCCTTCAACTCAAATAAGGGAAAGGTGGAACTGTCAAATAGCACTAAACTGCTGAGCTGCATTTATCCATCCATTTTCATATGCATCTTCCGTGTATTCATAAATCATTGCCTCGCTCTCCTTTTCCAAGTACGACATTTGAAATTGTGTTGTTTAGAGCCCCAAGTGGGTACATTATAGAGAATGGTACTAGTAATTGTACCCAGTAGCAATGATAAAGTTCCATGCAGGTAATACATGTTGTTACGCCTGGCATGCATTTCGTCTATTCAAGACTCATCAAGAGGCGCTCTACTCAAATATTGAAAAAGTCAAACTACACTACATGAATATGAAGAGCATAGACTAAATAACAAAAATATGCCGAACTGGAACCGTAATATTTTACTGTAAGGGAGCGACCATTTGATTTTTATGGGGTGGGGGGGGGTTATGGCGAAATTTGAAATAAAAAGGCAGGATGGCAAAAAAAAAAAACAGAAATAAAAAGGCAGGACAGTGCTTTAGTAAAAAAAAGGCAGGATGGTATTTTTGGCTTAACAAATTATAGTTGCTTTAAAAATAAACAAATTTGCGCGCGCAAGCGCGACAAAAAAATCCAGGCTCCACTTTTTCCGGAAAAAAAGGCAGGACAAAGAAAATATCCATAGCCCCCCCATAAAAATCAAATGGTTGATCCCTAACTGAGATCAACCTATACCTAAGATAGTGAGAAGCTCGGAATTTTGACAATTATAAACATTACACTGATATTTTTTTAGCTTTTATATGATCTTCAGCACATAAGTGTTGATAACGGAGCGGGTCAACCTCGGGGTCAAATAATTCCAACATCAGCAGTGCTAACCATCATTTGTTACAAATAAAAAAATAAAACAAAGTTCCAGCCAATAAATTTTGTCACGGCTGTCGCGTAATAGCAACAGTTTAAGGCCAACTGGCAGTGCCTTTCCGAACCATGCGTTTTTCTTATCAAGTCTTGGTGTCCGTCTAGCCACAATCGCAGCAAACATATTCTGGTCAGCTAACAAAAGGTATTTTAAAGAAACAATATCCTCACATCTCAGTTAATCATAAAGTTGTTCATATATGCCGAATAAAGATAACAACATAACTACCGAACTTGAATGCTCAATCTCATATGGCAAGAAGAAAAGACAAAACATTGAAAATGCCAATACAAGAATTTCAAAAAAGATATGATGTGTTAAAACAGGTTTTATGGCACCAAACCTCCCTCTTCCATTGCGATCCAAGGAACTAGGGTCTTTTACTTATTTAATCTCTCAACAAAAGGATGGGTTGCGATAAGACCCTTTTTCAGCCCACCGCAAAATTAAAATTAAGTAAATTATATCACAAAACGTCTTGTTGGAAAGGTTAATATTTCTACTTTTTGAAAACAAACGTCTGTAGTTGAAAAGCTTATTTATCTTTGCGTAAATGGTGCTTGCAATGAACCACCGCTAATGATTTTAACATTGTGCCTATGAGAAAGTGGCGAAAAATAAAGGTATATATCCTTCCCGGAAGTAAAGCCTTGCACGTGGAACCAGCTCCATATTTTATTCAAAAAACTTGTATTACTAAAACACATCTTTTGTGAAAGTTTCAAGCTGGTTCCGCGTGCAAGGCATACTGAAAATTTAAAAAGATTATAATTTTTTAAGTTGTATCAGCAATTAAAAAATGTGCGAAATTTCTCCGTTTTCTTAATTTTTCTTGGAATAAGCAGTCATTTCGATTTCAAAATTGTTGTTTTAAGTGATGTATATATATGATGACCCTTTTATAGAACTGTAAACATTGGCTTCAAGTATGTTAGCACAAAATATTAATTTATTGAAGCTCTACCTTGAAATTTAAAGCACTCTTCTTGTTTTAGTACGTATTTGCTACGTATATTTTTTAGCCACGTTTGTGTTGTGCAAACGATACAAACGGGACGTGCCACGTTTCTGTCCAGGTAAGTCTACGTATATAGCCGGTTTCAAGTACGTGTCGGTACGGTTCGTTACGTTTATAGCCGTTTCACTACGTTTTAGAAACGTAGTAAAACGGGATGCCGAAACGTGACAGTGTGACTGGGGCTTTATATGTAAACAATTACTTGTGTTTATAAATGATCATAATAATCTGAAATAGATAAAACCTTCCGATTATTGAAAATGTTAAAGTTCAGTGAGCTCCACGAAGGGGATAGAGGGGGTTAAATTTATTTTATCATTGTACACACACGACACAAGCCCCTTTGAAATAGGTAGACTTTACATTCATCAAGAAAAAAAAATAAATGCCGGGACCGAGCAAGCTTTTTAGAAAGCTTATACTAAAAGTCTTGTTTTAAATTTAGTATACAGCTTAAGCATTGTAAGGTGTACCGTGCCTCTCCTTTCCAGGTCAGTCGGTAATCTACTTCCTGTTTTTTGAATGGTCGAGTGAGGGTATGCTTGGCACGAGCTTGCAATCCCTTGTTTTTATTTCATGTACCTGCTGTCTCAAAGACTTGCTATGTGTGTGAGAGAGAAACTTCTGGTGCCCATTCCTGTGCTGTATGCAATGTTTGTATGCATGTTGTTTGTGGGAAGTCCATCGGGGAAGAAGAACATGGTAGTAAACTTCTGTGTCCAAATTGTGTTGTTGATAAATCTCGAGTTAGACATCGTTCTGGTGCACAGATGTCACAGGAGAAGCAGGCAATTGATATGGTCCGAAGAAGTAAAAAGCAACTAGGAACACCATTATTTGGCATGACTGCTGCAATTCCAATCCCGACATACGACCGTTGGAAAGGAAACAGCAAAAAATTGCTTGGAGTTATAATAGAGGTATTTCTTTAAATCCGTTTTCTATATTAAATAATTGAATAATTGTTTTAATATATATGAAGCTTTACATATAATTTACATGTTTCCGTGAATTTAATCTATGTCATATGTAAAAAACACTTAATAGAAGATAAGTTTACGTGTACGTGTCACAATCTGTAAATATCAACAATGAAAAAAAACCAAGAAACTTGCAATGTTGTGGTCTCTCTCGTACCATTGGCTGTAGATCAAGAACAAACTATGTGTGATACTAAGCCATACCATCTTATGTATCAATAAAAGATTCCTTTAGGACAAAGAACTTACTTAAAGAAAACAAATAGTGCAATAAGGATATTTCTTATATGGTCACAATATATGCCTTTCGAGCCTTTATTATATTACAATATTGAACATTTTCTGGTTAACGATTCTGATAGTTCAATAGTGGCCACAAAACATGGGAGATTGAATGGAACATTTAGTTTAAATCAAATGAGTATTTGTAAGCAGAATCTTTTATCCATTGATGATGTTAACAGTGAGACGACCATAAGACTTAAGTGTAAGACACATGAGTCAGGCCAAGCAGTCCTTGACCGGTGGACAAGGGTTTAAAAAGTGTAACTGCATATGATCAGATTGCAGTACTAATCGATGCAAGAGTAAAAAGGGTGGAATTTAATGTAACAGTAGATGCCACAGTTCCTGCACTTGAGACAATAAGGGGCAATGAGCCTAATGTAATGTGATGTTAAGGTTTCACTGCATGCACATGTATTTATGTTACTTTGTTTTGTAGAATAAATATATAAATTATGTCTTGTTTTTGATAACAAACACTCAAAATTGGGGTTAGGCAAGAAGAATAATTTTCATGAAATAAAATCAGGAATTAGACCTAAATCCTAGGCATTAAGCTTAATTTCAGATTTCATTTAGACATTAGCACTAATGACTAGGTATTGTCTTATTGCCTAGAATGTAATCTTAATTGCCTTATTATACCTATTGCCTCTAACATATACACTCCGGAAAAAGTTAAGCACCACAGTATTGATTTTTTAAGTGTACATTTTAAGCCATTTTTTACAAATCACAAATGAATTAAAGACCAAATTTTAAGTGACATCTTTGAAAATGTGTTATTAATGTAAATTTCCACCAAAATTTTTGAACAAGATATGGTCAGCCGCTTTGAAATGACAACTCGAAGCAAACCATAGAAAAGAATAAAACCGTCCTGAAGAAAACTTTCAAGTACAAACGTGTTTTTGTACATTTAATGTTATGCACTCAAACAAACGATCCAATATCCAATAGGTTTACATACTATGAAGATAATTTTGTACAAAAAAAAGAAAAGAAAAAATCAATTGTAAGAGAAAATGGTGAGTGAGTGAGTGAGTGAGTTGGTGTTTTACGCCCGTGCAACGCTATATAGGTTATTTACAGGCGATGAACATGAAAAGGATGATAAAATGAACATGAAATGACGATGATAAATGAAATATGGGGATGGGGTGGGACACAAAGGACCGGTAAATTTTGAAGAACCACAGGAAAAGGGGAGAGGTGGGTAGGGGCGGAAAATTTAGCCTATGTGGTGCACTACTGGGCGGTCCACAAAGGGGTCTTTTACGTGCATGAAGCGTGGCACTCTTCACACACGTTGGCCCACTATGGTCGGCGGTCAGGGTTTCCGTATTATAGACCTGACAACCCCCGCGGACGAGGGCCACCCTATTCTGCCACCTAGGGTACACACTTGGTCGCTCTGTGGGCTGAGCACTGACCCGACGTCAGAATCCCAAGACCCTTAGTCGCCTCTTACGACAAGCTAGGCTCTGCTGCGGGCCTATTCGCCACCCGGGCCCCGCACGGGGTTAAGAGAAAATGGAGATTACTCGGTTAGGATGAAATTTTCAGCAAAAAAAAACAGAAAAACGCAATTTTCTCGACAGAATTTACACTTTGGCTCAAATGTTTTTTTATAGAATATTTCTAATCAACTTATCATTACTGGAGTTAATGGCGTTGTTCTTAAATTCCACTATCCATTTTTTCACATTTTGATTTTTCTGAAAAAATTGTTTTTTTTTCACTAAAATGTCACTTTTCTCGCATAAATTTAAAACAAAACTGTCGTGTCATTATTAAACAAATATCCACATAATTAACTGTCATGTTTTTTTTTAATGAAACCGCTGAAAAGTTCATTCTGGCAATTTACCAGATTTACAAAAATCCACAATTTTCGGAAAATATCCGAAACAGGCACATTTTTTCGCAAATTGCTGTACTGCATGTTAGTCATAAAGATGATTAATCAATATCAAACGCTATGTTTTTATTAAACGTGTGTTTTGGGAGAAAAAATAGCATTTTACAAATTTCAGGTCCAAAATAGAGCGAAAAACAGGCTTATTTGAAAACGGCGTAATTATTTTATGAAACGTTTAAAACTCATTTCCGTGACTCCTAGTACTTTTAAATTAAAAGGATGATAAAATGAACATGAAATGATGATGATAAATGAAATATGGGGATGGGGTGGGACACAAAGGAACGGTTAATTTTGAAGAACCACAGGAAAAGGGGAAAGGTGGGTAGGGACTGATAATTTAGCCTATGTGGTGCACTACCTGGCGGTCCACAAGGAGGTCTTTTACGTGCATGAAGCGTGGCACTCTCCACACACGTCAGCGGTCAGGGTTTCTGTATTATAGACCTGACAACCCCTGCGGACGAGGTCCACCCTATTCAGCCAAATTGCCTTGCAAAGATATCTTATTTGGAAAATCTCCAAATTAAAGATAGCTTTTGCAGTAAATTTGAAGATTTATTAACTAAATTACATTTTGGACATGTTTGGAATAATCAGTGTTACATTATCAAAGAATAAACTTGTTCATGCAATCTCTAAGAAATTAGAAGAAAACTATATTTTATGGTGGTATGAAGCTCTAGAGGAAAATACCCAAAATATCAATAAGCATGTACATGTAGGTAATAAATTAAGAACTTATAGAAAAATTAAAAAATCCTATGACTTTGAAAAATATATCTTATCTGATAATGACAGAGAACATATATCAGTCTTCACTAAAATAAGAATTTCCAATAGTTATCTCCAAGAAGAGAGAGGTCGTTACCAAGGGTTGCAATTTGATCAAAGAATTTGTTCTATATGTAAAGAAGGAATTGAAGATGAATTCCATTTCTTAATTCAATGTAAAGCTTTATTAAATCCTAGAGAAGAATTTGTTAATAAACTAATAGAAGTTGTCACTTCTTTTAAATATATGAACCCTCTTGATAGATTTAATTACATATTTACAGTGACTGATTTAGATTTATGTTCCATATGTAGAACTGGGTTATATAATATGTACAAACTGAACCTTGAACTAAAAAATGTTTAAATAATTACCAGTATAATTCATGTGTGTGATAATCTCTTCTACAGTTATTTGGATGATATTTTATAAAGATGATATTTCATTTAATCCTATAATTGATAACTTATATCTCATGTTCCCATTGTTTGTGTATTTAGTTTTATGTCATTTGTGTTTTTCATTTAAATTGTATTGTAACTGGTGATGTTCCTTTATTTTGGAATTCATACCAATAAAATATTTGAATTTGACTGAGTCTCTGAAGGAATGTGTAAGGTCTAGCCTCTAAAGGGGTTATGACAAGCAAAGATAATTTTACCATAGGGCTATAATTAAATCTAAATCATAGCAGGTCAGCATCTTTGCCCGGGTGGCGAATAGGCCCGCAGCAGAGCCTAGCTTGTCGTAAGAGGCGACTAAGGGTCTTGGGATTCTGACGTCGGGTCAGTGCTCAGCCCACAGAGCGACCAAGTTTGTACCCTAGGTGGCTGAATAGGGTGGCCCTCGTCCGCGGGGGTTGTCAGGTCTATAATACAGAAACCCTGACCGCCGACCATAGTGGGCCAACGTGTGTGGAGAGTGCCACGCTTCATGCACGTAAAAGACCCCTTTGTGGACCGCCCAGTAGTGCACCACATAGGCTAAATTTTCCGCCCCTACCCACTTCTCCCCTTTTCCTGTGGTTCTTCAAAATTTACCGGTCCTTTGTTTCCCATCCCACCACCATATTTCATTTATCATCATCGTTTCATGTTCATTTTGTCACCCTTTTCATGTTCATCGCCTGTGAATAACCTATGTAGCGTTGCACGGGCGTAAAACACCAACTCACTCACTCATTATAGTATATTACATGTCCCTGTCAATTTAGATCTTATCTTATATGTATTATATAAATCAAATGCTTATCACAATGTTTAAGTATTGCACAGCAGGAACACACAAACTAAGGGGTGTATAACTAGTCTACAATGGGGTTACTAAAATGCATGCAGTTTACAGTTGGGTTGCTTTTTCAGGAAGAAAGAAGTCTACGAAGGGGTTGGGGTTCGAGACCTCTATCCGACCAAAGCAAAATTGCGGCTGCGTGAATGATAAAAAAGTTGTAAAACTGTCATCAGCAAACAATTGCTGGAATTTCTTAAGTTTCGAACTGCCTACTACATGTATTATGCGAGAAATTTTGCGTTATATACATTTAATTATGAATTTATTTCATATGAAATTAAGATTAGTTAGATAAATTATCATCCTTAAACTCATTATTATAATTCTTTTTATTAGACCAAATCAAAATTGAAAAAAAAAAAAAAAACATTTTCCTTAATGTTATCTGATTCGCTGTTTTCATCTTTGTCGCAACAAAATATGCATTTACAAGTATTTAGCACAAGAATCACAACAATCAACATAGAGGAAAACATTTGAGATATATTTAGATTCCACGGGAAACATGCGTGGCAGGGGGTGTTATTTTGTTTTCACCAACTCCCTACAGCGTTTCGATGTTTTTGGAAAGTGAAAAATGTAGTTTAAGTAAAATTAATACAATTATCTCAAATAATTTCTATAACAATTTTAGAGTAATACAATATGAAGTAACAGACTTATCAATAAATAAAATTTATTCGAGGTTGAGAGCAAAATCCTTTCAAGGATATGAGAAGATTTTCTAGTTAAAAGTTATTTCGAGGATAAGAGCCTTACACACGTAAACGAAACCTGCTGCAGGTCTCGATAAGAAAATGACCCGTATGATCCCCCATACAGAAGGCTACCAATACCTCTTTTTTTCCATTTGACAGTAAAAACTCTTATTGCTGATTGAATTGTGTCTCCATTTCCTCCAATTCATAATCATTTCATGATCATTTTATCAATCTTTCATGTTCATCTTCCTGATATAGGCGGCTTTGCCCACAAAAGTTAGATCCAAATCGGCAACATCATTCATGAATTCTATTCCGCGCGTACATATGCATTTAAATATCGAAGACTCATGCACCACTCTTTTTCATTCACCTGAGTAAACATGTTGGAATATACGACATTTGTAATAAAAAAAGCTTTTTAATGAAATAAATACATGTGCATTTCGTTTATTTAAAAGAAGTATGCGAAATATGTTGTACATACGTCCAACACAGCGCCTACATTAAGTATCGAATGTTCTGAACATCGAAAACGGCATTTATTAATGCAAGTGTACATGTAATCTAAATGCACAGAAAACATGTACATGATTGTTGATTTGACGAATAAATATTAAAACATAAATCAGTATGGAAGCCCCGGCGTGCCAAGAACAAAAAAAATAGAAACTTGTGCGCACAAGTTTTTTATCCTTGGCACGTTAGAGCTTCCATAAGTATGGGTTTTCACTAACTGTCTTTTTATAATTTCATTAGCAATGAAGGTGCATTTAAGTCCGTTAGTCCGTTTGCAGTATTTTCTTAAAAAAAAGAAATTACTTAACATACATACATGTATATGTACCCGGTCGGGTTCTGGTGTGCGAATAGGCACGTAACAGCACCAAGCTAGTCTGCAATTCGCTTACGGGCGTTCAGAATGTATTCCGATGTGGTCGAATGGGGCAGCCTTGTCATGATGAAAACCGGATCGTCAACACTGCTATAGGTCTCGCTAGGAAAGTGACCCGTAGGTTCCCTATGCAGGAGGCCATTTTACTTGCTTTTCTCTGTGACAGTCAAAATTCTTACCCCCAAATTGGACTTATAACCTTCACTTCATCATCATTTCATGTTCATTTTATCACCCTTTTCATGTTCATCTTCCTGATTCCAGAAAAAATAGATCTTTTCATTAAATATTCTACCGCTTTGCCATACGTATGCATAATTATATAGAACTTACATGCACTCCTCCTTTTTTTACTCACCCAAGAAAAAGTTGGAATATACGATAATAAGTACGTTAAATAAGATTTTTAACGACAAAACGAAATGCATATGCATGTCAATATGCGAAATCTATAGCCCTATTTACATGCACAGTTTTACATACGTGTGCATTTTTACATACCTATGTACTTTTACACATGTGTGCAAATACTGCATGTAAATGCAAATACATACGTATGCAAATTTACACATGATGATTAAATTTTGTGCATGTAAATGCAATTTAAAAAATACATAGCTGAAATCAAATGCGCACTTATTTTTATCGGTTAACATCTGTATCAAGGTCATGCATGCATAAACTGTCCGTGGTATCGTTTGGCGGTAAAAGTGTATATTAATGCAATACGATTCTTCCGTAAATGACTCTTTTCAGTGTGAGATGACCAGGTTGAGATGCGAGCACGTGCAGCGATCTCACACTGGTCAATTGACCAATAATAACCACCGGTACTCATATTGATCGATAATGTCGACCAATGAAATGCAATGTTATTTCAAACTTTCGGTTTTTAGAATGAAGTAACCTAAAAGGTTTCAGAATTTAAAAAGTAATTTCTTACGGAAGAAATAGGTACTTACACGCGTTCTTGGAAAACCGGCAATGATCTTTCACTCGTGATAGAATTTTTTGGGTCTTTTCACTCGCAAAAAGACTGAAAAAATCTATCACTCGTGAAAGATCAGCCGGTCTTTTCCAAGAACTTATGTAAGAACCTATAAATCTTAAAATTTAGTAATTAAAATATATATGAGTAAAGCAAACATGTCGAACATAAATACAAGCCAGAAAAAGCGAGGAACACCAAGGGGAAACGGCTGGAGTGATACCTAAAAAGGGACTCTGTTGGATATTGGGGAGAACTTGAATGTGGAAAATCAATTGGAAGACCCTAGAAAAAAAAACGATTCCAATGTGTATAAAGAGTTAGCCAGAGAAATGGCTGAACATAGTTATGAAAAATCAGCAGACCAGTGTAGAACAAGAATGCATACGTTACGCAGAATATACCGCAACACGAAAACTAAATTAAAGACAAGTGGAAAAGGGCGTAATGTCTGCAAGTGTTTTGAAAGGTTAAATAACATTCTCGGCACAGTTCGCCAGTGAAAAGTATAGAACCATTAAGCAGCAAAATCTCACCCATGGTGACATGAGTGACAATGAGAGCGATACAGCCAGTGAAGAAGCGGAAAGCGGAGCTGATAAACTACTTGCAGAGCCCATCATTGAAATATCGGAACACGAGGTGTCAGAAGAAGAAATAGACACAGAATCACCACACGGAGCACCTCCACAGGCAACCACAAGACAAGACAAGATGCTTTATTTGTCAATCAAGACGCCCAAATTACTTGGGCTGATAAATTACAAAAGAATCAAATACAATGATTAAAGTATAATTACAATGATTGTTATAATAAAGAAGAAAGAAAAAAAAAAAAAACAAAAAAAACAAACAAACATAAATATTGTTTCTATTGAGATGGGTGAACCACTGGAGATTAACCTATAGATCGACTATTATATGTTATTTATAAATGCCTTTCTCTCTCCATATAATTGAAAGAGTAATTTACTGGTTAGTTTTATAATTTTTGTGTCTTCTGATGACATAAGCCATATGAGTTTGGAATTATTATCCAAATCTTTGAAATTTTTATTAATACTATTTATTTCATTAATATAATATTCACGTGAAGAATGTAATGCTGGGCACAGCAGAAGAAAATGTTTTTCGTCTTCTATTCCCCCATCACATAATTTACATGATCTACTATTTAATTCCACCCCAAAATATCTACCCCTTTCTATTTCTAAATTATGGGCACTAACCCTAAATTTAGTAAATAGTCTACGCTCATCCCCTTTTAGAATAAATAGATATTTTTCCAATGATATCGAATTTTTAAATAATCTAAATGTTCTTAGCTTATTTCCTCCATGGCTACCTTCTCTATCATCAAATAGATTTGATTTCCATAGATGATTGTATTTTTCTTTTATTTTTTTATATATTAACGAATTGGATATGTTAATCTTTGAATGTTTTAAAGTCTTCAAATCTATTTTGAAATATTTCGATAAGTTCTCTAGGTATGCATACCAACTCTTTTTATTATTATCATTTAAAGATTTTGATACAATTAACGCTTCTGAAAGAAACAAATCATTAGACTTTGTTAGATGTTTATAGTACCTAAAAACGTTCAGAAATCCCTCTAGCAAAAGTGGATACCTTCCTAATTCACCTATTATTGCTGAATTTGAGGTATTTTCCCCACCTCTAGAGAGTATTTGCAAAATTTAATGTGAATATTTTCTTGTTTTAGATTTTTACATAATTTGTAAAAGATATTTTCGTTTTTATTTATTTTATTACCTAGGTCTATTGACCAAATCTCACTTCCATATAACAGTATAGCTTTTACAGTATGATCAAAAATGTGAGATAGACTTTTAAAATTTGGTTTATGAAAGTCAAAACTTCTTTTGAACTTGAAAAATGCCTTTAAACCTCTGTTATGTAAATCTTGTTTTGCACATGAGAAGTTACCATTTGCACTAAAGTATATGCCTAAATATTTGTAACCATTTGCTCTTTCAACTGGGGTATTGTTAATATAGAATGTTCTGTTATATAACTTTCCTGAATTGTTAAAAACAATAGATTTAGTTTTCTTAATGTTTATTTGAAGTCCCCAATCTAAACAATATTTATTAACTTTATCTAGGCATCTCTGTAGACCATCAGCAGTTTCTGACATAAGTACTAGGTCGTCTGCATATAGAAGACAACTTAGTGTTACTTTATCTAATTTAACAGGTTTGCAGGTATTATCAAAAGAATCCACAAGATCATTAATAAAAATTTTAAATAAGGTGGGACTTAAGTTGTCTCCTTGTCTGACACCAATATCTGATTTGAAGGTGTCTGTAGCAGTTTGTTTATCTAGTTTTACACTTAACTCAGTTTTTGAGTACATATTTTTAATAATGTTGTAAAATAAATCACTTGTTCCTATTTTTCTTAGTTTATAAAATAAACCATTATGCCAAACTGTATCAAAGGCTTTTTGCAAGTCAATAAAACATGTGAATAATTTTTTATCTCCTTGCTGTGTATATTTTTCAATTAATGTTTTTAAAACAAATTGGTGATCGCTAGTACGCTTTCCCTTACAGAATCCTATTTGCTCAGGATTAATGACTTTTCTGTTAGTTAAAAAACTTTCCAATCTAACATTTAAAATTTTTATAAACAATTTTCCTAGACAGCTACCTATAGTTATTCCTCTGTAGTTAGCAGGATCATCTTTAGATCCGCTCTTAAAGATTGGAACAATAAATCCTTTTGCCCAGATTTTGGGGAAATTTCCAGAACTAAGGATTTTATTAAACACTTTTTGATAACTAGAAATAAGATATGACTGACTTACTTTAATCATTTCATTAAGGATTGAGTCACAGCCACTGGATTTCTTATTTTTCAAAGAACTAATGGCTTTTTCTATTTCACTTTTAGTAATAACATTATCAAGTTCTGTAAATATTTTCTCTTTTTCTAAATCTAATAGTTTCTTGTCTATATTACTTGTTTTTAGTAAATCATTCTTTCGATTCAAGTTTTTAAAATAGTTATACCAATCATCTCCTTGAATATAAGTAGGGCAGTTCTTTTCGTTATTATTTGCTGAGAATTCTTTAAGTAGTTTCCAGTATTGTGAGGGATTTTCATCCCTTAACTGATCTAGCTTTTGGACCAAAGAGTGCTTATATTCTTTAATATTTTTCTTTCTTACTTTTCTGTAATGTTTAAGAGAACTAAAAAATGAGGATCTAGCTATAGAGTTAAATGGATTCTTTTGTAATAATTTACATTTATCATCAAGATTTCTTTTTAGTTTTGACAAATCAGGAGTTTGCCATTTTGGTTTATTTTGTTTTGATGATTTTGAAGACTGTTTACTCAGATTATTCTTTTTAAGAGAGGAGTTGGCTGCTTCATAAAATATGTCATTTATTTCATTTATCATTTTCTCTGTATCATCTTGATAGTCTTTTTTAATAAAATTTTTAATTTTTTCTTGAATACACTTAGAAGCTAAGGACTCTTGAAACAATGCCTCAGAATTTTCCCCCCACTTATATCTTGCACAAATGGTTTGTGTCTTGTATGGTTTAGTTGTTATTTTACTATCAATATTCAACATTAAAGAAATTTGGCAATGATCTGATAAGTCTCCTACTAGAGGGTGCACTTTGAAGAAAGGAATAGAGGGATAAAGTTGTTCAGATACAATAAAATAATCTACAGTGCTACAACCTTTCGGAGTATAGCATGTTATCTGACCAGTGAGGTCCCCAGTGGTTCGCCCATTTAGTATTCTTAGTCCAGACTGTATACAAATATCATTTAATTGTTTGCCTCTTGAAGTAACTATATTATCCATACTATATCTTATGGGAATATCTATATCTGGGTCGTGGTTATTAAAATTATTGATAAATTCATTTCTTGAGTCGTTTTCGATAAAGTCTAATTGTTCATTGCCAGTTCTGGCATTTAAATCTCCTGCCAAAATTATTTCTCCTTCTTTTGAAAACTTATCTATATCTTTTTCAATCAAATCAAAAATGTCTTCCTCTAAAGATTGAGTGTATGTTGAATTATATGGAGGGTTATAAATAAAACACAAAAAAATATCTTTATGTGTTCCAAAAAAGTTTTTTGAAAGCTTCAACCAAATATAATCGTTAGTTATGTGCTCAAGGAATTTTATTCCTGGTTTGAGATATTTTTTAACAAATACTGAAATTCCTCCTGATAATTTTTTACATTTCTTTGATTTAACTCTTGATAAATTTACGGATGTAAACTCTTTAATATCTAATGAATCCTCTTGAGTACAATGTGTTTCTAAAAGACAAACAATATCTTTTGATTCTATTTCTTTTAAAAGTCTATTATCATAGTATTTATTATACCCTTTTACTTTAAACCCATTGATATTCCAGCAACCTATGTGAAGTCTGGATTTATTTCTTGTGACACACATTTTCTTTTAATAATATTATATAGCAACCAGAAAGCGCAAGATCTTACCAGATATACTTGTTAGTGAAAACCGCGATTAATCCGGCGGCTCTTCACAAGAAGAAGATTCAAGGCAAAACCAAATGAAAAAGAAGTCTCCAAATGAACAAAGTTTAGCAAAGACGAACGATCAGAAAAAAATCCGGATCATGGAAAGGACGAAAGACAAACCTAGCGCACTTTATTCAATTATGGGTGGGTGTGCCGGCAGTAATGAACAGGTTGAAAATAGACATTTATCTATTGAAAAAAGAAAGTTAATACCGAACTTAAACGAATAGAGCTAGAGAAAGCGCGATTAGAATCAGAAGAGCGTCAGAAAAGAGAAGAGTGAGACCATCAGTTTAGGATGATGGAGATGATTATTGGACGGATTGGTGGAAATGCTAGTACCGGAAATAGACCACAGCCTTCGACTTCTGGAACTTCGATGTTTAATTCCCAGGGGTATGATATGTCGTTCAACAATAACACTGGCCACTCCTTTTACAACTTTTAAACAAACTGTTATTTTTTTTCATTTCTAGTTTGTAGGATTTTGGTTTTTTTATATACTTTTTGTATCAGTGACATTTGAGAAGTTGTCATTAAAATAAACAATTTATTTCACTTGTTTCCTATCATCCTCGGAAACCCATGGGTTCTTCTCTCGCTTACTCATTCATCACCCCTGGGACATTTGGCTTAAAATTGTTCGTTTCGAGTTCAGGATCTGATCTTGAACTTGATATTATTTCTATATAGAAACAAGTTAAAATCGCTTTAGAAAAATGTAAAGCGACCAATCAGGAAGCTCGATACAAAACTATCAAAAACGAAGTATTTCATGCGTAATGTCCCAGGGGTGATGAATGAGTAAGCGAGAGAAGAACCCATGGGTTTCCGAGGATGGTTTCCTATTTATATTCAGTAATTCCAGTCGCAGCCATCACTTGCTTCTCCCCGTCTTTTGCTCGTCCGTTCATTTTTTTCAAATTACCCCAAAAATACCGAAATATTTTTTTTTCCTTGTTCATAAAAATATTGTACCATTTTTATGTCTTGCATGAAATGAAAATGAAAGTGCTATGGTTTTGTCGGCATTGACTGCTTTACAAGCTTTTAATCCCAAGAACAATAAGGCATATGTTGATGGAACTTTCTATACATATGCTCAAGTCCATGAACAGCTGTATCCCCATTTTAGGGGACCTTGCTATTGTTTTCGGATTGAGTTATGACTTTCAATACATGTGTATTTGCAATGTAACAGTTTTACATTGTTCACCCCAATTTTTCCCCTTGCAGCACAAGTCTTATGCTGATGAAACTTAGTATGAATAAGCTTTAGTAAAAGCACAGGGACTTAATTGCTCCCCTCTATCAATATTTTGTCCCGTGCGGGGCCCGGGAGGCGAATAGGCCCGCAGCAGCGCTAAGCTTGTCAGTAAAAGTCCACTAAAGAGCGCTCAGAAACCTGACATCGGGGTCAGGCTGCTTTGCCCACAAAGCGACTGGGGTGTGTGCCCCAGGTGGTTGAATGGGGCAGCCCTGACATCGAGAGATGCGGGGTCGTCAGGCGATAATGCGGAAAACCTGACCGCAAACCATAGTGGTGCACCGTGTTGGGGAAAATGTCACGTTCCTCGCACGTTAAAGTACCCTGCTGCAGGTCTCGGTAAGAGTAGGACCAGTAGGATCCCCATGCAGGAGGCAAAATTTCCCGTCCCTACCCATCACTCCTTTTTCCAGTGGCAGTCAAAACTATCCTACCCGATTGGCCTTGTGTCCCCATTTCCTCCACTTCATCATCATTTCATGTTCATTGTATCACCATTTTCATGTTCATCTCCCGGATATAGCCGAAATCGTGCTGCTTGGGAGTAAAGCAATAACTAACTAACTAACTATCAATATTTTGTTTGAGTCAATGTGCCGTATAGATTTTTTCCTGTCATTGCTACAACATGGAATCTTATTACGTCATTACTTTGTAAAATGTGAACCTATGCAGATTCCGAAAACCTTCCACTCCTTTTTGGTCAGCCTAATTGTTCAGCTCAACAATGCCTGACGAATCAAGAAGGAGGTTATACAATCCCTTTAACAGTTTGATAATCTTGGTGGTATTGATGTGATGAAAATCTTTGAGAGAATATTTGATAAAAAAAGTCTCCTGGCGGTTTTCCACTCACTTTTCTAAATTACAGCTTGTTATATGTGAGCTGTGTCGCGTACACTTATTACACATCTCATTATTTTCTACTTGGTACTTAAAGATCAAAATCAAAACGGGCTCCCAAAGGCTGAATCAGTCTTATTAAATAAATGTTTACTGATGCCACCAGGATCTAAATCTTGATGATTAATCACCTTGGGTACGATACAAAAAGGGCAAAAACTCTACTTATTACAGACAATTGTTGGATGCAACAGAGTACAAAACAGTTCTAATAATGTATATAGATGGTCATAGATGAAGACAATGCAGAAAAAACCTTCAATTTGAAAACAAAATGGTGCAGAACATATATTTCATAATTATCAGATGGAATAGCAAAGTTCGTAAATGTTATTTTATCCTGTTGTGGAACACTGTTGCCAGACTATCCTGTTTTGTTTTACCAGTTAGTGCATCATTTCCTTCGTTCAAAACAACGGCAATGTCTTCAATCTCAACATCTCACTGGTTCTCATATCGCTCAAAAGGTAGTTCACATATGTTATGTAGTGTTACACAAGCAGCAATCACCGTACATGCAAACTCAACATGCACATCAAGTCTTTTTTAAGACATCTCCATCTTCCTTTCAATCGACCAAAAGAGTTTTCGATAGTCATTCTTGCTCTACTAAGTCGATAGTTGAACAAAGACTGAGCGGCAGTAAGATTTTCTCTGTTGATGTACGGCTTCATAACCTATGGTTTAAGATGGTAAGCCGGATCTGCTATTATTGTAAAAGGAATGTTTTCTTCCTGTCCTTGAACATCAACCTTTTTAGTCCACTTTGGAAACAGATAACCATTTATTCCTTTGTGATAAATTTCCGAATTAGCAAATACGCGTGCATCGTGCACTCTGCCAGGCCATCCAACGTTTATGTCCGTAAAAACATACCTGTATTCGCAAACTCCCTGTAAAAGTAAAGAATACCAGCCCTTTCTATTAAGGTAATCACCATGTGAGTGTTCTGGTGCTTTTATTGGAATGTGACAACCATCTATTGCTCCAGCACAATTTGGTTATCGCCATGTTTGTTCAAACCCCTGTATAACGTTCTTGAAATCATTTTCCTCTGGAAACGTTACAGATTGGTTCATAAGTTGATCAACAAGGACATTACAAAGTTTATGCACAAGTACACAAACTGTAGATGTACTTACACCAAACAGGTTTCCAATTGTACGACCCAAGAAAGTATATGGCAATAGCTACTTGTTTTTTAACGTCAATTGGATTTCTGACACACATTTCTTGTGGCTTTAAGGTCAGTTCTAAGTACCTGAAAATTGATTCAAACGTTGTCAAGCCATTGCCTTTCATTAAATGTTCCTAGGACCACATCTTCCCACCACACAGAAGGCCTATTAAGGGCCCACGTATCTCTCTGTCGACAATTGCAAGTTGTAATTCCGAGTCCAATAAAGTATGGAAGTACTCTTCTTGTCTCCTTTGAAAGCGACGTATCCCTCCATTGTCACTGCTCGAAGTAAAGAAACTAAGGGAGCAACCATTTGATTTTTATGGGGGGGGGGGGGCTATGGTGAAATTTGAAATAAAGAGACAGGATGGCAAAAATCCAGAAATAAAAAGGCAGGGCAGTGCTTTGAGTAAAAAAAAAGGCAGGATGGTATTTTTGGCTAAAAAAATTATAGTTGCTTTAAAAAAAAAATTGCGCGCGCCCCCATAAAAATCAAATGGTTGCTCCCTAACTGGCAATTTATAATAATGAGATACGGTAGAACTTAATACAGACCCATAAAACCAGTCAATTCTCATTTATTGAATTCAATTTATAAAAATACACACATACTTAAAACTCATGTAAATATAAATGCTTAGTAAATTTGCTTATACATGTACATACGAGTGTTAATTTGCACGTGTATATTTACATACGTATGCATAACTTGTGCATGTAAATGGGGCTTATTGTACATTTAGCTCACACAATCCCTACATTATTTAACCGCATGCATGTTATGAAAACAATATCTAAACTACATGTAAACATCGAAATTTGACAATGTGACGCATTGCTGTTTAATGTAAGTGTGGATGACATTTGAATTACAATGAGTTGTGTTCAGAGTGAACACGCGCCTGTTGTTTGCTGCAATTCTTTTTGGTCATTTGTATAGTTCAGGTAGGAAATTACTTAAATGTAATTCTTCAATTGTTAACCAGTCTATAAAATTTTTATCCGGGACAAAAATTGAAATTGAAAATTGTTAGATCATTTCGATTAGAATAAATGATCATTTTTGTGATATTGATATCTAACTCATTATTATTTTATACATGATTAAATGAGATGGTACAAAACGTATGATTAAGGAGTATATCTTTGGCATTACTTTAAATAAAGGTAATAAAATAACAAAATTACCTTCCACCAATTTCAAATGGCCATGAGAAACAACAAAACAAGGAAGACTTTCCGGAGAAATTGATGATTGCAAAGGTCCGGACTATGTACAGGTATTGCAAAAGAAATGGTGGGTTTAACAAGGGTTTATGGCGTTCCAAACCTCCCCTTCAGTTGCGATCTTTGATTTGGTAGTTACACAGATAGAAACGTTTTGGTAGATGGGTTTCTTCGATATATACCCCAGAGCTGAGAATGAGGAATTCACCAAATTCACTTGCTTAACGTCATTAACATCTTGAATCTCAGTACAAAAAAATTACGATAAAAGAGACGACTTTAATTTTAGAATTATTAATTTTCCTAAAATGGAAAGTTATACACCTTCTTCACCAGCACACGGTGTCTATAGCACAACTTATTCGATATGCCAGGGCTTGCACACATTTATCAGACACAACTATCTCCATGACTTACTTTAAGACAAAGGGTTCAAGAAATATGTCTCATATGACTCCTAAAAAATGTGTTTCTTCGTCATCAGCCACTGTTTGAAAAATTTCAAATTATTATTATCTCAATATTCCTATGTTGTGTTCACAACCGTGTTGTGTTTTGTGTTACCGGGCCATTAAATTGCAATGCAAGAGGGAGGTTTGGTGCCATAAAATCTGCAGGTTCAACTCACCATTTCTTTTGAAATACCTGTATGAAGTCATGATTAGGACCATTGCGATCTTCATTTGCTCCTGTATGTCTTTGCCTTGTTTCGTCTTTTGTTTTTGGATACTAGTATATGAGACTGATCATCCCAGTTCGGCAGTTTTGTTAATACCTTTATTTGCCATGACATTTAACATAGATATGTCGGTACTTGTATGATTTACACTTGCCAATCCGGATAAGAGGTAACCTATTTTCTCTATTTTTTCTGCCATGGGACCATCTCCGCGGACTATTTTATCAACAGACCAGAAGCTGTCAGCTCCAATTAACAATAAAATCGTAAAAAAGTCGCTTTGAGTCATCGGATGTTCTAGTTTTAATCCGGATAAATTCTTATGATTCTGCGTATCGCGTATATTTGAAGATTTTCAGTAGGGCTGTCATGATGGGTACAATTAGTACTTTGAGACGGTAATTCCGTTCCCGTATTAGTGATGAGATACACGGTCCCTGTGTTCAGACGTCTCACTTTCACCTAACACAAGTGATTTTCCTTTTCGTTTTTCGTTTTTCAAATTTTTTTTTTTTTCGAATTTTTTTTTTCGATTTTGAATAAGAAAATGACCCATTTTCCTTTTCGTTTTTCATTTTCCTTTTCGATTTTGAATAGGAAAATGACTCATTTTCCTTATCGTTATTCATTTTCCTTTTCAATTTTTTTTTTTCAAAAAATTTTTTTTTCGATTTTTTTTTTCGATTTTGAATAGGAAAATGACCCATTTTCCTTTTCGTTTTTCATTTTCCTTTTCGATTTTGAATAGGAAAATGACTCATTTTCCTTTTCGTTATTCATTTTCCTTTTCATTTTCCTTTTCGATTTTGAATAGGAAAATGACCCATTTTCCTTTTCGTTATTCATTTTCCTTTTCAAATTTTTTTTTCAAAATTTTTTTTTTTCGATTTTTTTTTTTCGATTTTAAATAAGAAAATGACCCATTTTCCTTTTCGTTTTTCATTTTCCTTTTCGATTTTGAATAGGAAAATGACCCATTTTCCTTTTCGTTATTCATTTTCCTTTTCGATTTTGAATAGGAAAATGACCCATTTTCCTTTTCGTTTTTCATTTTCCTTTTCGATTTTGAATAGGAAAATGACTCATTTTCCTTTTCGTTATTCATTTACCTTTTCGTTTTTCATTTTCCTTTTCGATTTTGAATAGGAAAATGACCCATTTTCCTTTTCGTTATTCATTTTCCTTTTCAATTTTTTTTTTTCAAAAATTTTTTTTTTCGATTTTTTTTTTTTCGATTTTGAATAGGAAAATGACCCATTTTCCTTTTCGTTTTTCCTTTTCCTTTTCGATTTTGAATAGGAAAATGACTCATTTTCCTTTTCGTTATTCATTTTCCTTTTCGTTTTTCATTTTCCTTTTCGATTTTGAATAGGAAAATGACCCATTTTCCTTTTCGTTATTCATTTTCCTTTTCAATTTTTTTTTTCAAAAATTTTTTTTTTCGATTTTGAATAAGAAAATGACCCATTTTCCTTTTCGTTTTTCATTTTCCTTTTCGATTTTGAATAGGAAAATGACTCATTTTCCTTTTCGTTATTCATTTTCCTTTTCGTTTTTCATTTTCCTTTTCGATTTTGAATAGGAAAATGACTCATTTTCCTTTTCGTTATTCATTTTCCTTTTCAATTTTTTTTTTTCAAAATTTTTTTTTTTCGATTTTGAATAGGAAAATGACCCATTTTCCTTTTCGTTTTTCATTTTCCTTTTCGATTTTGAATAGGAAAATGACTCATTTTCCTTTTCGTTACTCATTTTTCTTTTCGTTTTTCATTTTCCTTTTCAAATTTTTTTTTCAAAATTTTTTTTTTCGATTTTGAATAGGAAAATGACCCATTTTCCTTTTCGTTTTTCATTTTCCTTTTCGATTTTGAATAGGAAAATGACTCATTTTCCTTTTCGTTATTCATTTTCCTTTTCGTTTTTCATTTTCCTTTTCGATTTTGAATAGGAAAGTGACCCATTTTCCTTTTCGTTATTCATTTTCCTTTTCAAATTTTTTTTTCAAACATTTTTTTTTCGATTTTTTTTTCGATTTTGAATAGGAAAATGACTCATTTTCCTTTTCGTTATTCATTTTCCTTTTCGTTTTTCATTTTCCTTTTCGATTTTGAATAGGAAAATGACCCATTTTCCTTTTCGTTTTTCATTTTCCTTTTCGATTTTGAATAGGAAAATGACTCATTTTCCTTTTCGTTATTCATTTTCCTTTTCGTTTTTCATTTTCCTTTTCGATTTTGAATAGGAATACAAATGACAACAAAGTTCCAGACAATAAATTTTGCTACGCCTGACGCGCGTTTCGTCTATTCAAGACTCATCAGAGGCGCTCTACCAAAAATATTGAAAATGCCAAATACTGTATGAATATGAAGAGCATAGAACAATATAACCAAAAATACCAAACTGGGGAACCAAATTATTACTAAGATATTCAACCTATGTCTGGGGTAGGAAGAACCTTAAGGTTAAGACAATTTTAAAATTTAGACGGATAAAAAATGACCCATTTTCCTTTTCGTTATTCATTTTCCTTTTCAAATTTTTGAATAAAATGAGTCATTTTCCTATTCAAAATCGAAAAGGAAAATGAAAAACGAAAAGGAAAATGGGTCATTCAAAATCGAAAAAAAAAAAATCGAAAAAAAAAATTTTGAAAAAAAAAATTTGAAAAGGAAAATGAATAACGAAAAGGAAAATGAGTCATTTTCCTATTCGAAATCGAAAAGGAAAATGAAAAACGAAAAGGAAAATGAATAACGAAAAGGAAAATGAGTCATTTTCCTATTCAAAATCGAAAAGGAAAAGGAAAAACGAAAAGGAAAATGGGTCATTTTCCTATTCAAAATCGAAAAAAAAAAAATCGAAAAAAAAAATTGAAAAGGAAAATGAATAACGAAAAGGAAAATGGGTCATTTTCCTATTTAAAATCGAAAAGGAAAATGAAAAACGAAAAGGAAAATGAATAACGAAAAGGAAAATGAGTCATTTTCCTATTCAAAATCGAAAAGGAAAATGAAAAACGAAAAGCAAAATGGGTCATTTTCCTATTCAAAATCGAAAAAAAAAAATCGAAAAAAAAATATTTTGAAAAAAAAAAATTGAAAAGGAAAATGAATTACGAAAAGGAAAATGGGTCATTTTCCTATTCAAAATCGAAAAGGAAAATGAATAACAAAAAAGGAAAATGAGTCATTTTCCTATTCAAAATCGAAAAGGAAAATGAAAAACGAAAAGGAAAATGGGTCATTTTACTATTCAAAATCGAAAAAAAAAATCCAAAAAAAAAATTTGAAACAAAAAATTGAAAAGGAAAATGAATAACGAAAAGGAAAATGGGTCATTTTCCTATTCAAAATCGAAAAGGAAAATGAAAAACGAAAAGGAAAATGAATAACGAAAAGGAAAATGAGTTATTTTCCTATTCAAAATCGAAAAGGAAAATGATAAACGAAAAGGAAAATGGGTCATTTTCCTATTCAAAATCGAAAAAAAAAAATCGAAAAAAAAAAATTTGAAAAGGAAAATGAATTACGAAAAAGAAAAATGGGTCATTTTCCTATTCAAAATCGAAAAGGAAAATGAAAAACGAAAAGGAAAATGAATAACGAAAAGGAAAATGAGTCATTTTCCTATTAAAAATCGAAAAGGAAAATGAAAAACGAAAAGGAAAATGGGTCATTTTCTTATTCAAAATCGAAAAAAAAAAATTCGAAAAAAAAAAAAATTTGAAAAAAAAAATTTGAAAAGGAAAATGAATAACGAAAAGGAAAATGGGTCATTTTTTATCCGTCTAAATTTTAAAATTGTCTTAACCCTAAGGTTCTTCCTACCCCAGACATAGGTTGAATATCTTAGTAATAATTTGGTTCCCCAGTTTGGTATTTTTGGTTATATTGTTCTATGCTCTTCATATTCATACAGTGTTTGGCATTTTCAATATTTTTGGTAGAGAGCCTCTGATGAGTCTTGAATAGACGAAACGCGCGTCAGGCGTAGCAAAATTTATTGTCTGGAACTTTGTTGTCATTTGTATTCCTATTCAAAATCGAAAAGGAAAATGAAAAACGAAAAGGAAAATGAATAACGAAAAGGAAAATGAGTCATTTTCCTATTCAAAATCGAAAAGGAAAATGAAAAACGAAAAGGAAAATGGGTCATTTTCCTATTCAAAATCGAAAAAAAAGAAATCGAAAAAAAAAATTTTGAAAAAAAAAAATTGAAAAGGAAAATGAATAACGAAAAGGAAAATGGGCCATTTTCCTATTCAAAATCGAAAAGGAAAATGAAAAACGAAAAGGAAAATGAATAACGAAAAGGAAAATGAGTAATTTTCCTATTCAAAATCGAAAAGGAAAATGAAAAACGAAAAGGAAAATGGGTCATTTTCCTATTCAAAATCTAAAAAAAAAAAAAAAAAAATTGAAAAAAAAAAATTTTGAAAAAAAAATTTGAAAAGGAAAATGAATAACGAAAAGGAAAATGGGCCATTTTCCTATTCAAAATCGAAAAGGAAAATGAAAAACGAAAAGGAAAATGAATAACGAAAAGGAAAATGAGTCATTTTCCTATTCAAAATCGAAAAGGAAAATGAAAAATGAAAAGGAAAATGGGTCATTTTCCTATTCAAAATCGAAAAAAAAAAAATCGAAAAAAAAAATTTTGAAAAAAAAAAATTTGAAAAGGAAAATGAATTACGAAAAAGAAAAATGGGTCATTTTCCTATTCAAAATCGAAAAGGAAAATGAAAAACGAAAAGGAAAATGAATAACGAAAAGGAAAATGAGTCATTTTCCTATTAAAAATCGAAAAGGAAAATGAAAAACGAAAAGGAAAATGGGTCATTTTCTTATTCAAAATCGAAAAAAAAAAATTCGAAAAAAAAAAAAAATTTGAAAAAAAAAATTTGAAAAGGAAAATGAATAACGAAAAGGAAAATGGGTCATTTTTTATCCGTCTAAATTTTAAAATTGTCTTAACCCTAAGGTTCTTCCTACCCCAGACATAGGTTGAATATCTTAGTAATAATTTGGTTCCCCAGTTTGGTATTTTTGGTTATATTGTTCTATGCTCTTCATATTCATACAGTGTTTGGCATTTTCAATATTTTTGGTAGAGAGCCTCTGATGAGTCTTGAATAGACGAAACGCGCGTCAGGCGTAGCAAAATTTATTGTCTGGAACTTTGTTGTCATTTGTATTCCTATTCAAAATCGAAAAGGAAAATGAAAAACGAAAAGGAAAATGAATAACGAAAAGGAAAATGAGTCATTTTCCTATTCAAAATCGAAAAGGAAAATGAAAAACGAAAAGGAAAATGGGTCATTTTCCTATTCAAAATCGAAAAAAAAGAAATCGAAAAAAAAAATTTTGAAAAAAAAAAATTGAAAAGGAAAATGAATAACGAAAAGGAAAATGGGCCATTTTCCTATTCAAAATCGAAAAGGAAAATGAAAAACGAAAAGGAAAATGAATAACGAAAAGGAAAATGAGTAATTTTCCTATTCAAAATCGAAAAGGAAAATGAAAATCGAAAAGGAAAATGGGTCATTTTCCTATTCAAAATCTAAAAAAAAAAAAAAAAAAAAAAATTGAAAAAAAAAAATTTTGAAAAAAAAATTTGAAAAGGAAAATGAATAACGAAAAGGAAAATGGGCCATTTTCCTATTCAAAATCGAAAAGGAAAATGAAAAACGAAAAGGAAAATGAATAACGAAAAGGAAAATGAGTCTTTTTCCTATTCAAAATCGAAAAGGAAAATGAAAAACGAAAAGGAAAATGGGTCATTTTCCTATTCAAAATCTAAAAAAAAAAATCGAAAAAAAAAAATGAAAAAAAAAAATTTGAAAAACGAAAAACGAAAAGGAAAATCACTTGTGTTAGGTCTCACTTTCTTTGTCTTTGTGGTAAAATTCAGATAACGAAATAACTTCAGTGCCAATAACCGGTAGGCTCAACTTACTTGCAAGCCTCTCTGTAAAGAACCACCTCAGCGCGCCATCGTCAAATAACATATTGCTTCGTCTACGTTGTAGCTTCGGAAATGTGTTAACCCTCGGCCTCGTTCTGTATATAGAGATCGTGAAGCTCTCGATTGTCTTTCTCCCTTGCACGACAAGTATGTTGTCACACCAGCTTCCAACAATACAGTTTCGTATGTAAAGTACATTACTACAGCTGTCTGATCAAAGAGCTAGGCATTGATGGTAATTCTGCTAGTGCTATATACACTCATTTGACAAAGATGAGATCATGGACAATCATAACTCTTTCATGTCCACTTTAAATATTCATTGGAAGAAGGAACATGAAAAGTTACCATATTTGTATTGGATACCTAAACTTAAAATAAAATCTGTACAAAGAAAGGTATATAGCTGGATCTTCATCATGTTCAACAACAGAGCCGTCCGTTCAACTTATCAAGATTTTGTCTGCTGTCAAAGAAGGACAACAAACATACTGTGACACTATTCATTTTTGTAGTGGAATCAACCACATAGAGATTTTAAAGAACTCAAAAGATTATTAGATAATTTGAAATCTCGGTCTTTTTCAGGGGTTCATTCTTTGAAAACTTTTAATTTTTCAGCTTTGTACACCACATTGCCACACGAAAAGCTAAAGTGTCGTTTAAAACAAAACTTCTCGAAAAGGCTTTTTTTAATTCCAGGAACTTTGTTGTTATAGGTTACAATTCTACACATTTTTCCAAAACATATTATAAAGATAAAATATGTTACACATTGGACCAACTTTGCAGTATGCTTGGTTTCATTATTGACAAGTCCCGTGCGGGGCCCGGGTGGCGAATAGGCCCGCAGCAGAGCCTAGCTTGTCGTAAGAGGCGACTAAGGGTCTTGGGATTCTGATGTCGGGTCAGTGCTCAGCCCACAGAGCGACCAAGTGTGTACCCTAGGTGGCTGAATAGGGTGGCCCTCGTCTGCGGGGGTTGTCAGGTCTATAATACGGAAACCCTGACCGCCGACCATAGTGGGCCAACGTGTGTGGAGAGTGCCACGCTTCATGCACGTAAAAGACCCCTTTGTGGACCGCCAAGTAGTGCACCACATAGGCTAAATTTTCCGCCCCTACCCACCTCTCCCCTTTTCCTGTGGTTCTTCAAAATTTACCGGTCCTTTGTTTCCCATCCCACCCCCATATTTCATTCATCATCACCCTTTCATGTTCATTTTATCACCCTTTTCATGTTCATCGCCTGTAAATAACCTATATAGCGTTGCACGGGCGTAAAACACCAACTCACTCACTCACTCATTATTGACAACATATTTGTAACATTTGGAGGAGAAATTTTTCAACAACAAATTTGCATTGTAATGGGCACAAATTATGCTCCTCTCCTTGTTGATTTTTCATATTCTTACGAGACTGAATTTCTTCAAGAACTCGTAAAGAACAAGAAGATGAAAGAGGCAAGGTCCTTTAATCTCACTTTCAGATATATCGACGATTAGTAAGGTAAAAGGCATTTAAAAAAGCCTCTAGTTTTCGAGTTTGGGTTAATAGTATGACACACGGCTGAAAATATTATTTTATGAAAGGAAAATTATTGAACTTTCAATTTAGCTTGGTCGTCGTATTCTGGCGTGGTCACGTTCTTCTATTTTTGACGTTTTTTGACGGTACCCACAAAATGTGCATTTCACCACTGTTTTTTAAGTCAAATAAAAGAATCGTTAATCGGTCAAATTCAATGATAAAAGGTTTTGGACACCAGGATAATATGTTAAACTTGCCATCAATCAATAAAAAATGTATAAAGAAAACTTTATTCTATTCAAAGTCATCGTATCATTTATATAAAAAATATTCATTGAATTTTCGCCTATTTTCTCATTTGTAACAAGATTCCGTTTCATGTATACAAAATGTTTCACGTGAATGTGAAGTAGATTGGTTAATTCACATGTACACATAAATTTAGATTTTTTGGTAGTGTAGTTATAAAGAAATTTGGGATTAAAGATCATCAAATTACACCTGTGGCATGTCCGGATTAACGCAAACCAGTCTTTGGTTTGGAATTCACACTACATCCGGTGACAAAAAACACGTGTGTTTCATTTACAATTTTAAAATATTCCTTTATATAGCTATATATAGGGTGATTTGTTTGACATATTTACTTTTGATGCATGGATTGTCTATAATTATTGTGTTAAACTTTCTTATTTTTGATATTTTTGCACTTCTTTAGGGTGTAAATTATAATTTACAAATCAAATACGTGGGACCTGTTTATTGTCCGTATAGAGTTATAGAATTTCTTCGCTGAGAGGAGACATTTAAATGCCAGGGGTCTGTCCGAGCGTTCATCACACTTTTCTTTTAAAAGCGAACAGCACGAAACAACAAACACTATAAAGACCCCTCAGAAAACTGAATAACAATCAACAACGTGAACTCACGTTATAACGAGAATAAACTCATGTGCTACGAAAGTGTAAACAGTCTCTTCGCATGTCAATTCAGCGTTTCAACTCCAGTAAAGAAGTATTAAAAAAACATCTATACTTATCAGAGAGAAAAAAAATATTCAATATTTTTCCTTTAAGCGAATGGTGGCTTCCATCAAATTTTTAGTTAATTTCTTAATTTCTGAAGAACGGGGTCGGGTTTTTGGCAATCATACTAACAGCTAGCCTGAAAGGAGTGTTTGTAAAGTACTCGCAAATAAAAGAAACATGAAAAAAGGAATTGGCTAATAGGTAAACACACCATGAATTGATAAATTCTTAGAAATAGTGCATGCATAGATCCATACAAAAGTGTGATGGACGGAAGAAAGGAGGCACAGACAGACGGACGGACGGAACTAACATAATATACTTCGGTGGGTTTAAAATGAAAAGAAACATTTGACAGACATAAGATCGACAGTAAAGAAACTTAATTTTGGGAGAAGTGAAGTTGATGCAAAAAGTGTGACTGAAGTTGAAGAAATGTCCGTGCCTCCTTTTTCAGTCCATCAAACAGACGCAACAATTTATGATGTACCTCGGTACCTTGATGGATATAAAAAATGAAAAGAAAGAGAAAATTTGATCTGACAGACCTCAAATCAACAGCTTTTATTTTATTCTACATACATGATGTAAGGCCATGTCTTTTACTTCCAGGTTGACCGCCTACTTTATGCTTGTAAGCAGTAGTTCTTTTAATTTCTTGAATTAGGATTTTATATTTTCATTTCATTTTATATTTCAAAAGTTATTTTGAACTAAAATATATTTATTTTTGAAAATAAAACCATGTAACAAAGTTCAAGAAGAAGGTCGTTCGAGGCGAAAATTAACAGAGTTTCCAATTTAATCTCGGCGGTGCGCAGTTGGTATATATGGTAAGGTTAGATATTAAAAAATGATTTGAACCTAGGTACACCAAAATGAAATGAAAATAATTTGAAAACAATAAATTGTAACGCCAGGATCATGTTGTACGTAATGGAGGAGACAAAAATGCAGTTTTTCACTTTTTACTTTTTGAAAGCTCACTTTGGCATATTTTTTGTAAAAATTTCATAGTTTTTTATTGTTATTGTAAAACTGTATTATTAGTTAACATTAAAAACCGTCTTATAAGTCTTATTCTTGGCAAGCAGAAATTTTAACACCATATTTTGATCTCTACCCCATTTTGGAGTGAAATTCAAGATTAATCTAGATCTTTGACGTCATTTTCCTCAAAACGTGACCACGTGAGAATGCGACGACCTCGATATTCTTATAGGCAATGATTTTCTCTTTCCAATGATATATGATACAGCCGTGTGTCATACTATTAAGGCAAATCGACAAAAATCGATCCTCTGCTCCTCTACTGATGTCCTCTCTGTACACAACGCTTCGTTTGGTTGATGGATTCCTTTGATATATCCTCCAAAGTTAGACATAAAGGAAACCACCAAATCCAATTGATTCACATCGTTCTTGGATTTGCATCTCGAATGTGACAAGGATGGTCTTCTCAGTACAATAAAAGAGACGACTTTAATTTTCAAATATAAATTTCCCTTACCTTGAAATCAACATACCTACCTCACCTGCTTATGGTGTTTATATTTCACAACTCATTGGTAAGTGTTTGTTTTGATTAGTGTTGTGCTGATTGTTGTACTGAGATGATCATCTTATTATCCCTATTATGTCTTCAAGGCATGTTGTCTACGGCAAACTCTTTTTTTAACCCCCAATTTTTTTGGTGTCAATTAGACCGAAATGCAATAAAAGGAATATTGAAAAACAAATTTGCCACAAATTTTGCCTCAAAAGTACTTTATTCCGATCAAAATAGCTCGACAATATTGATTGATATTTTATTTACCTGCATTGCGTCACATTGACACAAATTAAAACTGAGTAGTTTTAACACGGACACTAATCGGAATATCGGGTTTTGTCCCCAAATATATTGATATGTTGAAAAAATACCATTATTTTTCGTGTTTACCTTTTAAATCACATTCAAAACTTAATACATGCAATAATTGTCAGTTTTATTAAATAGCTCTAATATTCGGTTGCCGTTTTAATTTTCTTCCGAGCTAAAACTCCGAAAAACAGATTATGCACCACGTACAAAAACTATGAAAGTTTTACATCTCATGAATATGAATTTTTGTAAAGCTTTACAAATATTGTATATTTTTCAATTTTTAATGTAATAACGTTGCCCTAGTCGTATTTTGAACGTTTGTATCTTTCTAAATAAACAAAACTAATAGTCTGACGACAATTTTTTGGTTTTACAAAAAAATAATTTTTCGTAGACAATATGCCTTTCACAACCGTGTTACGTTGTGTGTAACTACCGGTCCCTAAGGTCTCAATGGAATAGAGAGGTTTGGCGCGCCATAAAATCTTGTTTAACCCACCATTTCATTTGAAATGCCAGTATCAAGTCAGGACCATTACGATCTATAACTATTCCGGTGTGCCTTCCATGATTTGTCTTTTCTCTTGGACATTGAGATTGATCCTATAAGTTCGGTAATTTTGTTATTACCTTTATTGTATCCAGAACTTTCGGGCTGACAGCTGAAGAGTACTCCAGAAAACAATTGGGAATGTAAAACTTCACAGTCAGCAGCTAATATTTTGACTTCTTTCTCAACCTTTTGAGTGGTGTATAGGCTTCAATGTCATGCTGGTATTGATTACGTTCAAACGTGGAAAGGGCGGAAAAACTATTTCAAAATGTGTTATTCCATATTTGGATTGTTGGAATACACTCCGGCTTTATGTTCAAAGTTAATGGGGTGAGCCTTGGGCTTCCATTGAGATCGACAAACTTCATGAGCTTACTTGACAGCTTTGGAAAATCATGCATCAGACCAGGTGGTTATCATTAGATGCCGGACTGAACATTCTAAAGTCACTCATTGCAACTTGTTATAAAAAGTGGCTCTGGTGTGCACTCCTTGTATTTCACATTATTTGCTAAAGCGTGTTTAACTTGACTGGATTGAGTTTGCTCTTTTACTGATAACGTATTTAAGCAGTGCATCCTTTACCTATTTTTCTAGTCTATGAACAACTACATCTACATCTACATCTACATATTACATTGCACCGTCAATAATGACGACTACGCAACGGCGTGAACAGACAAAACGTTAAAAAAGTTGAAAAATGTGAGGGAAAAAAAATAATAATCAAAAACAAAAATTTTCAGTTAAACAATCACTGAACAAAAAATACTTTTAACATATTTACAAAATTATTTACAGGGGTTTAATGACAAAAAAATTTACTAAATATGGTGTAACTGAATCAGTGTTTTAAACTGACCCAGTGTGGGGGCTGCAACAATTTCTGGTGGCAAGGCATTCCAGAGAACTACTGTGTGAGGTAAAAAACTAAATTTAAAGTAATCAGTTGATGTAGAGAATTGTTGGAATTGAAGACTGTGGGTGTGTCGTGTACTGAGATGTGTAAGTGGTTTGAGGTAAAGTTTTGAATCGATGGCAACTAAATGATGAGTGATTTTGTAGAGCATGGTGACTTTTGCTATATTTCGTCTAGTTTCTAAAGTAGGTAGATGTAGATGGTCCAACATAGAACTGACACTGCTAGTGTTATGATATCTGCCAGTTATGTACCGTGCTGCTCTACGTTGCACTTTTTCAACTTGTTCTTTTTGTTTTTGAATGGGGTGACCAAATTGTAGAGCAGTACTCGAGATTAGATCTTACTAAGGATTTATATGCCATACACTTTGTCTCTTCGTTTGTAATTTGTACATTTCTTCTAAGAAAACCTAATAGTTTGTGTGCCTTCGATGTTACTTTATCAATATGAGCATTCCAAGTAAGTTTTGAGGAAATGGTGATTCCAAGATATTTGGCTGTGTCAACAGATTCTAGTGTATGGCCTTTTAGGATGTAATTATGCTTGAATGGTTTTCTTGATCGTGTGACAGACATAGAATTACACTTTTCTGGGTGGAACTGCATCCCCCACTGTTGTTCCCATCTTGCTAGAGAGTCAAGATCTTGGTGGAGAGTTATGCTGTCTGTGTGTTGCTTAATAGGTCTGTAAAGGATGCAGTCATCAGCGAATAAGCGTGTTTTTGAAGAGACAGATGCAGGAAGGTCATTTATGAAGACTAAGAATAAAAGGGGGCCCAGGACTGAGCCCTGGGGTACCCCACTGACTACAGGCAGATTGCTGGAGGCTTCCCCATCAAGAACTACTTGCTGCATTCTGTTATGGAGAAAAGACTCTATCCATTTCAGTGTATAGGATCTTATTCCATATTTGTCTAGCTTGCAAAGAAGTCTCTTGTGGGGCACCTTATCAAACGCCTTTGAGAAGTCGAGGATAATGAGGTCTGTCTGAATGCCTGAGTGGAGGTTGTTGGTAAGTTCATGAGTGAGTGAAATTAGCTGTGTTTCGCAACTACGCTTGGCCCTGAAGCCATGTTGGCAATCTACAAGGATATCATGGAGCTCAAGATGTTTAACTACATTTGAAACTACAATGTGTTCAAGAACCTTGCAACAGATGCAGGTGAGGGAAACAGGACGGTAGTTACTTGGAAGATATTTGTCACCCTTTTTAAAGACAGGGATGACATTAGCTTGTTTCCAGTCATAAGGCACTTCACCTCTACTAATTGAGATGTTAAAGAAATAAGCAAGATGGGGAGTAAATTCACAGGCATACTCTTTAAGTATGCGAGCAGATATCTCATCTGGACCAGTTGCCTTTGATGGATCTAAGTTTTTCAACAGTTTTTCTACTCCTTCTGGTATTATGGTGATAGTTGGCATACTTGGATAGTTATCATTCAGTGTTGGAATATCTTCCCCAGCATTGTCAACATTAAAGACTGATGATACTGCTCGTTTAGAATGGTGGCTTTTTGTTTAGTGTCATCAATAAGGATGCCATCTCGTTTTAAGGGAGAAACACCTTCGTTGTCCTTTTTTGTGTTTCTGATAAAGTTCCAGAATTTCTTCTGTTTTTGAGTTATTTCCAGATTTTCATCGTAGCAAATGATATTCTCCATATATGTCCAATATGTTTTCCTGGTTTCTTTTTGGATAGTTAGGGTTAGGGTTAGGGTTAGGGTTATCAGAATGCATGCGTTTGAATAGTTTGTTCCGCTGGCGAATGAGTGATTTTATCTCTCTTGTTATCCAGGGAAGTTTATTTTTGGAGTTATTTATAAGCTTTGTTGGTACTGATGTTTCGATTGCTTTAAGTACTTTTAGTTTGAAGTTGTTCCAGATTTCATCGATACTAAAATTCTCTTGATCATTTATACATGTATTTAGATCAATGCTTGCTATGTCTTTTTTAAGTTGTTCTTTGTCTGCTTTGTTATACAAAAATACTTTCCTTGGCGGTTTTTTTATTTTGCTTGGTCTTATGCTGGATTCAATAAACACAACCTCATGATCAGAGATACCAGGTATAACTTCTACTTTGTTTACAAGTGAGCTGTTGTTTGTAAAGAATAGGTCTAAGGTTGATTGAGATGTTTTGGTAAAATATGTTGGTTTGTTTACCATTTGTTCTAAGGCATAATCATTGATAACATCAATAAGTTATTTACATTGTTTTGTGTTCTGTGCATTTGGGTAAAGTGAACTGTCTTCCCAGTTAATACCTCCAAGATTGAAGTCTCCACCTAGCAATACATGTGAACTACTCAAAGATATATGAAAAAATAAAGTATAGCAGCGTCAAATTATAAATTCGCCGATCATTTTTGGTTTTCATGTTACAAGATTACTTTTGTTGTTTTCTCTATTCATTTTCTTTACGTTAAAAGTGTATATTAAATAAAGCATTGATTATACCCCCTTCACATATACGATATTCTCTTACGAGTTGTTACGGTTATCAAAATTTATAGTTTTACGAGTTCTTGCGAGATTTTCTACCAACCTTTTACGATCTATTCCCGAGTTGTCACGATTTCGTCAGTAGTTCGGAAATTTTTCACACTCCCGTCCAGAGACGAAACGAATTTTATTTTCAAAGTGTTTACGAGCATGTTACGGTGCCTTTACGACGTCTTTACGAGTGAAATGCGATATTGGAAATGATATCGTAACTAACTCGCAAACCACTCGTAAAAGAATTCCTTTGCGAGGTCTTCCCGAGTAAGCTACGAGTAAAGGCGAGTCATTTACGATCTCTACAAGTTCTTTACGAGTTATTTGCGATGTGATTACGAGTTAAATTATGACATTGTTGTTTTTTCAACTCGTAAAAGTCTTACGAGGATTTTTGACACGTCAAAAATCCTCGTAAAACTTTCACGAGTTCTTACGATTGCACACGAGCTAGAAAGACCTGTTTACGAGTAGAAAAGAGTGATTTACGAGTCTTTGCGATCGATTAAGAGTTGAAAACTCGTAAGAACTCGTAAGGAAATCTCGTATATGTGAAGGGGTTATTATCCCTAAATAACCTTCTATATAAACGTACGTGAATACATTTTATAACAATAACAATGATACCTTGAACGCTGAGGCGAAATGACAGGGCATTGCTGGTATTTGGCTATATTTGAGTGAGCTGAAAACGCAAAGAAAATAACCTGTCAAAAGTGTACACATTAAAAATAGCATACCTGTTTGTGAAAATATTTATCAAGATGAGATGATACTTTGCCTTATTTAGCAATTGAATGTGTAGTTTAGTAACACATAGACTAAAAACTACCTAAAATTTCAGCCATTTAAATCAAAGTGTGCACAGAACCTTGACATCATCTCTTCAATGGACACTTCAAAATATGGGATCAAGCCTAAACACAATTGAAGTAATACCGTGGTTTCATTATTATTTTTAGGATTTCAATTTTTGTGGTTTTTGTGAGTAATCTTGACCCATGAAATTCGAAACCCCACGAAAAGGAAATTTAATATTGGTCTGTTACTGCAGATTTTGAAATTACGAATTGAAACAGGGTTATGTTGCTCCACGGTTGCTGTCTTCACTCAAGAAATTTTACGATAGACACCGTGCACTCGTAGACAAATATGTTATTTTTTATCTCACAAAAATTGCAGATGTTGGTTTGTCGTAGAAATTTGTTTTGTCTTCCTTTACCGGATTGGACACACAGAATTGAAAATAAGCAACACCACGAGGCAGGAACCACTTACTCTTGCGGGGCACCCAGTTCACTATTGTTGCGACTTGAGTTCGCGTTGTTGATTTCTGTTCGGTTGATTTTGTGTTTTGTGTTTCTCTGTGCTGTTTCTGTTCATGATTACCGTTTACGTCATTGCCTTTTTGGACTTTTGACACTCGTCTGTCCCATTGTTTCCTCTTTGCTTCTTTAATATTCCTCGAACTGATCATTTTTCTTCAAACAACGAAATTTGGTACCCACGAAATTAAGCGAATAAACAGCAGTTGTTTGTTTTCATTCACACCTTCAATTTTCATTTTTTTTGCCCTTATGTTAGTATTTTGTGTGTCACTTTCAGCCTTTTAGCCATAGAGTCGGCATAAAAAATGCATTATCTCGAACTTTATTGGATTATTTGACTTTCAACATATTTTTGGTTTCCAAAGTATGTTGAAAATTTCTCCTGTCACTCTAGAAGTTTTATTATAGTGATCATGTGGTTATAGCACAGTGGTTATAGACTGAACAGGATCTCTAACTTCAAGATGCGACTGTGCCGTAGATTTTTTTATTGTCGCCGGAACAGCTCACCATTCTAGGAAGCTTAGGTCACCCTCCTTTTGTCGTCAGGTTAAATTGATCAATTAAATTTGGATTTTTATATGTGTTTTGTTATGTAAGTTATTCATATGTTAAATAATGTACCGTCATAATAATAACGTTTCGGGGCAAAGAGATAAGTAAATGTTGATTTTATACACAATTTAATTATTCTATTTAGACAGATGCATTTTGATTTGTTAACACATTGAGTGATTTCTTTCTTAATTTAAATTTTATATCTGGAATCTGAAATGTATAAGTTGACTGTAAATTATTTTTCTGTCACACCTATTTTATAAATAGCATTCATGTATTAATCAGTTATCCGTAAAGAGAAATTTAATAATATCGATCATGTTCAATGATTTGAATTCAGGTAATAACACGATCAGCTATATTTGAACTTCCTTTTGATATGTCATAGGGAGAGATTCTGTTTTAAAAAAAATAGGTAAGATAAACGCATTTGTCAAAAGTTAAATTACTTTTTTCATCCTACCTGACCCTTGTCCCGAACGGTCAGAATTGATGTTAAATCAATCGTTGCTTGTGCGCTTTTCTAAAAAAAAAAATATATAATCTTATGTTAATAATGTGGTCACCTTAGCTAATAAAAGCAAATTATATCAAATATTTCCAATGCTTGATTGACGTCATTTCTGGCTTTGTATCTCGTTTTTCACCCGGGTGGTCATCTAAGTACAAAACATGCGATAAAAAAAACCCTTTTTTTAAAATTATTTATTTTCCAAACCTGGAAAGCTAAACTCATCACCGAGGATATCGACCATGTGCATTACAAGGAAAGAAACCTGGTGTTTTAAACAATTTTGAATTTTAAAATCAGAAATTTCAGCGAAAAAAATAATAGAAATTTTATGGTAAATCGTGTCAGACAAGTCTGACGACCGGGTTTGTGATCACCCTCGGGGGCCTCTGCCGTGTTGTGTTTTTTTTACGTTTCTACCTGACCCGAAGATTGCAAAGGAAGGGGGGCTTGTTATTGAAATATTATTGACATTTTGACAGCGTTCTGTTTTGTAAAACGACCAAAAATAGTGGGGGTTTTTGTCCGTTAATGAGTATGTGACGACAAAACTCATCCGTTATAAATGTGTGTTATTGTGTTGATAATATGATTTTAATCAAAGTGATTCGTCGTTGACAATCCACGACTGGACACGTTTTCGCATAAGCACTATATTTGACCCACCACTCCCTTTTCCAGTTGCAACCCGATTTGCCTTGTTTCCTTCTTTCCTCTACTTCATCATCACCACTATTTGTATGTCCTAAATTGTATTTAATTTTCAGATTTTTAGATTAAACTCAATAATCACAGACAAATATAAATATGTAACATAAGTCAGACAAAATATACTTAATACAAACATTAAACGACACAGTATTAAGCACACGACTGGACACGTTCTCGCATAAGCACTATATTTGACCCACCATTCCCTTTTCGAGTTGCAATCAAATCTTTACGCCCCTATTGGCCTTGTTTTCTTGTAACCTCTACTTCATCATCATTTCATGTTAAATTCATCACCCCTTTCCTGTTTATCTCATGAATATAGCAAAAAATTAATAACTTACTATCATTTGTATGTCCTAAATTGTATATAATTTTCAGATGTTTAGATTTAATTCAACACTCACAGACAAATATACATATGTAACATGAGGTCAGACAAAATATACCAATACAAACATTAAACGACACAGTATTAAGCACACAAAAATTACAAATGCAAAACAGACAACCCAAAACATATAAAATACATTAACAAAGATAAATGAATAATGAATAGATACATATAGGTTTCTTTTTATACATGAATATTACAAAGAGATACCGGTAACAGTCCTCTCATTTTATTACTACTTAGAGTCTTGTATTAATATTTTGCCAAGATTTTTTGGCGCATTTTTTTAATAATTAAATTGTCACATATAAACAGTACATGGAACTCGTCACTTACAGAATTATCACAAAAAGAGCAAATATCATGCCTTGAGATGTTATGCCATCTCCCCGTTTCTAAAGGCAAATATAAACATTAGACGTGCATGATTTTGTAATCCAAATGCGGTTTTAAAAACTCTGGGATATTAACTAAATTGTTTTCGAGGCCAAAAGATAACTTACGAAGAGAGTGAAATTCGCCTTTTGATGAGCTATATGTAGCAATATCGGGATACCAAGATTGAATAATCTGATCGTGTAGAATTTGCTTAATAATTAGTTTTAAGAGCAGAACACTGATTCATAAGCCACTTACTTTTACGATTTGGTTACTTCCTCCATATCACATATCCTCAGGAACTTTAGATTAAGGACACAGCACATTCTAGGAAGTCTGCTTTATATTTAGATCTACATCTCGAAATAGACTCTTAAGGAAAACTATCAAAAAAACTCTATGACAATCGTGATGACTTCAACTTTCTAATCGTCAACTTTCCCTTCTTGTGTAGCAACATTCCGTCCGCTACAGCTTATGAAGTTTACGTATCACAATTGATTCGTTACTCCAGAGCTTGTGGGAATAACATCGGGTTATGTTACTCCTGGATTGCTGTCTTTACCCAAGCAATTCTACGGTTGACACCATGCACTTGTAGATAGATATGGGATTTCTATCTCTCCGTTGAGTGCAAATGTTGGTTTGTTATAGGGTTCTGTTTTGTCTTCCTTGACCGGATTTGACACGGTAATTGAATATTGGCAGCGCGACGGGTGTGCTATAGCAGGCAGGAATCGCTTACTCCTCCGGAGCACCGAGCTTACTTTTGTTATGACTTGAAATCGCGTTGTTGCTTTCTGTTCGGTTGATTTTGTGTTTCCTTGTGCTGTTCTTGTTCGTGTTTTGTTGTTGCCCTTTCGGACTTTCGACACTCGAATGCCCAATTGGTGCCTCTTTTCTTCTAATAAAATATACCAATCTTTAACTGTACTTGTTGATTTTACTTATTGTTAAGTATTTTCAATTATTATCTGAACTTTTCCACTCTAATGTACATTTTTCCCCACAATATCTGATTTGGATTAAACCTATACAATGAAAAACATTGTTGTTGGAGGAACACCTTTGCTTGTTTAAATGCATATCCAACTTTGACCCATTGGGCTTAGTGGTAAAGCTTAAATAGCACATAACCCCTTCTACATGTCTATAGTGAAAGATGGTATTTTATGTTAAAATGTTTCAAAAACATTCATCTTTATTGAATTAGTTGCTGCCTTTTAACAGTGGCGTAGCTTCCATCGAGGTAACGGGACATTTGTCGAACTAGATTTCAGACACTCAAAAAAACTGAAAGTACATGTATAACCTTTTTTGAAGATCTGACTCATGGTGTACTAGAAAAGTCACAGGTGTTGTTTCTGTGTCTGAATCACACATGTCAGGTATATTGATCGAAGCAATTGTAAAAAAGAATTGAATTTGATTATTATCCGCTGATCATTCATGTCCAAAACAACAGCCATGGACTTCAGAAATGAGTTCAGAGCCATCGAATTACCCTAGGTACCATTTTTTCTTAAATCGGACCACTTTCAATTTTTGGTGGGATATGACGGCCATTTTTCTAACTCCAGAGATTAATTCAGGACCTTTCAATTTTTGTTTACTTGTGAAATAAAAATGACAACAAAGTTCCAGACAATAAATTTTGCTACTCCTGACGCGCGATTCGTCTATTCAAGACTCATCAGAAGCGCTCTACCAAAAATATTGAAAATGCCAAACACTGTATGAATATGAAGAGCATAGAACAGTATAACCAAAAATACCAAACTGGGGAACCAAATTATTACTAAGATATTCAACCTATGTCTGGGGTAGGAAGAACCTTAGGGTTTAGACAATTTTGAAATTTAGACGGATAATTTTAAGCTTTGATATATTCTCCAACTCAAAAGTGTTGGTGCCGGAGCGGGCTAACCTTGGGGAATTTAAACTCCACCAGCAGTGCTAACCTTCACGTGAGTTCGAAATACAAATGACAACAAAGTTCCAGACAATAAATATTGCTACTCCTGACGCGCGTTTCGTCTATTGAAGACTCATCAGAGGTGCTCTACCAAAAATATACGATTCTGTGGATAACAATTACATCTGGCATCTAATTAGATAATTTATCAAACTAAATAATATAGATTTTGTAATAACTTTAAGTTAATATTTTTACCATAAAAAAACATGGCGACTGCTTCTTATATCTTACATTGTGATACAACTTAATATTTTATATTTTTATTTACTGTTAGTTAGTATTTTATAGAAAGGAATCATTGCAACAGTTGCTTCAGAATCATTTCGTTCAGCCCAGTTCCCGGTACAAAATACTTCAGTCGACGACATAAAACCGTCATTATTAAAGACCTTCAATGTGTCACAGAGAGACAATAAAACATACGTTACAGGATGCGATCTACTTCCGAACGGTGACTTTGTTATAGCAGACCAGGAGTTATCGTATGTGACATACTACGACAATCAAGGTGTCCTGAAGAAACAAATCAATACAGAATCATGTGCACCATGGGATGTATGCTTTATTGATAACAACACAATCGCAGTCTCCACCCTTTTGTCAGCTAACTATGAACACATTCTCTTTGTTAACATTACAGATAACAAGGTGATAAAGAAGGTTCATGTGGGAAGGGGAGGCAAGAGGCTTTGTTTTGATAAATTGTTGGTTGTAGGAAAACACTCGAGAAGTGGGTTGGAAATTGTTTTTATTAGCCTTGAGGGAAAAATCATAAATAAATTTCAAACTAATGCAACAGGAGAAATCTTTATTTCAAACAAACTGATTTACCACACAGAGTGGGGTCTGTTATGATGAATCAGGAAACATTAAATGGAGATACCAGGATCCAAGTCTTAAAGACCCACGAGGAATAATTCTTGATTACCGTGGGTTTATTTTCGTTGCGTCTCATAACAATAGCTCCGTTATAGCTACATCCCCTGATAGACAAAGCAGCAGAACTATCCTCAGTAAGGAACAGGGATTAGATAAACCATATGCTCTTGCTTTTGACCGTGATAATAGAAAACTTTTGGTTTGTAATGTACAAGGCGGAAATGTTTTCCTTTACCAGATTTAGGAATAGAAATCAGATGGAAGACACTTAAAACCTGGTGAAAAGGACAAATAATACATTCAACCATGAACAATATTTTATATAAGTATTGTGTTGTTTAGAACATATCTTTATTGTAAAACTAAAATATTTGTGACAGTCCTATTCTCTCAGATCTAATGACTGTTTGATAAAGGAAGTAATGGTCTTAATTTCTTCAATTTCTTTAAAAGACATTTTATTAAGTTTTTTTTTAGTTAGAACACAGCAACCAAAAGCTATTTAAAGAATATTTTACAAAACTTGATTGATGTATGGACATATTGACCTGTATTCACCACTAAAATAACAAACTAGTTTATAAACTTACATCGGCAAGTATGCTGTTTAAATTTATTATGCAGATGACATCTTTTTCATGATGTTTTTTTTCTCTCTTCAGGGTTTTTATGCCCAATCTACGAAAGTAGAGGGGCATATAGTTTTCGGGTCCGTTCGTCCGTCCGTCCGTTCGTCCGTCCATTCGGATGTCCTTCCCAAATCCCATATGTCCAAATTTGCACTTACTGACAAATGCCACATCAATCATATTGGTATGGTAGGTGCATCTAGTGATGATAAGTACATTGCATGCTTCAGATGCAAGGTGTAACCTATATTTTCTGCATGAATGATCATGTACAGAAAATGTTAAAGTCTATTCCCTCTAACTGACAAGTGCTTCATCAAACATATTGGTATGGTAGGTGCACCTAGTGATGCTGAGCATTATGCATGCTTGGGATGCTGGCAGTGACCTATATTTTCCGCATGGATGGCCTCTTAAAGTCCATTGCTTCTGACTGACAAGTGCTTTAATAGCAGACATGTTGATGCTTTAGTGATTGTGAAAAAAAATAAATGTTGGGAGATGGGGCATTATGTCTTTGGGACATATTCTTTTTTTAAATAATTTCTTTGATAACTCAAATATTTACTATATTTAAGATGGTTCCCATATAATTAAACCTTGCAAAAAAAGTTGGTTCTTTTTTCAGTTGGGAAGAAGTTCAAATCATGAAACAATGTAATAAAGATTTATATTGTAAATACTTACATTTCAACACAAGCATTGAGAAAAAATATTTCCAAACATTCATAACAAAATTCTTCATACTTTCAGTTATATTTTAGATAAGTACAATGTATTATTAAGTTTCAACTGAAGATATATCTGGGGGGTTTTCAACAAAAATGTGTTTGAATATATATATTTATATTGTCATGTATGCAAGAACTCTAATTAAATTAGTCTTTATTTAACATGTACTTTCTAGAATAGCAAAGTATAAAAATACAAAACAGTCGAGCGATAATTGTTACTACCTATTATAAAAAAAAACATTCTTGGATACTGAAATTAGGTCGTTTGTTTCCGTCGTTTCTATATTTACAAGAGCTCTTTGCAATGTACATACTTTCACTTTTCACTCGGTGGTTATATTTTGATTCTCAATCTCCGGATTTCCATCAAGACAATATGGCCGCGACCAGTAGATTATGTGTACCGCTTCGGATTATATTTTATTCAGTGTAGCATATCTTGCGTAGCTTTAGCGTAATGGATTGCGAAATTTACTTAATTGAATAAAGTTTTAAATGACAAAAATTCTAAAAGGACAAAAATACCATTCGAACACCAAAAATTAGTAAAATCTTGCAAAAAGATTGTACACATCATCTTCGTTTTTCATGCTTTTATGTTGCTTTTTTTAAAGCAATAATGCGATTCAACTAGATCATGTAGCGTACATCATGTACATGGCGTAGTCACTTTATCGGGTTGTGCACATGTTTAAGCGTTCTTTCTTATAAATTTTTGACTGCAAAATGTTAATTCATTGCATAAAGTTTATTATCACAGACAGAAATAATGCTTATGCAAAATAGGTCAATCAGACATACACAATTCAAGCATTTTATTGATTTTTAGAAAATGACAAAATAGCCACATTGGGTCATTCGTCTGTCTTGATGTTCTAGGTCATTTAAGAAGGATAAATATTTTATCTATTTGAATTTCTCACAAAGCTATTGCGGGATCCGGAAAAATAAACTTATTTGTCACAAGTTATTGGTTGTTCGAAAATGTAATCATTGCTTGATAATTTTGTCGATTCACCACACTGAGACCAAAGTCGCCACAACTACAACATGTCAAAAAAATAATTTTAACTGTGCGGAACCACAGGGGCTTGGATTTTAGAGTAGGGGGTCGATTTTCTTAAAGTCAATATAAATGACCAGAATCCAAGCCCCTGTGTGCGGAACATAGATTGCAACGTTCCTGTATAAGTTTGCTTTAGTCTCTATCATAAAGGGAGGGACAATCTTTGAATAGGTGACAATCAAAAATATTTGAGCAGTGGCGGATCCGGGTATGGGTGGGTGTCGGAGGCTGGAATTTTCGCCAAAAAAATCGCAAGTAACGTGTAGGTTTTCTGAAAAAGTTGTCTGGAACCACCCTCTTTTCGTCCTTGGTCCACAGCGGACTTTATGTGGACCAAACCCTTTCAAATATTTCTGGATCTGGATTTTAGATATAATATAATTTATTTTTAGACGTAAAAATTTTAAAGGCATACATATACATTGCAAATTTTCATAAAGAGATCTACATTGGGTTTAAACTTATTTCATATAATATTATAAACTTCAAAATCATTGCCTGATCTGACAAATGATAACCATTAAAGTAGACGATAAATAGATGTGGAATAATTGTATGCGACACAACCAACATAAAGAAACGGGAATTTTAAAAATCACAATGGAAAACAGCCAGCATTCTTCAGCATTACCATAAGTCGCTGCTAGCCGTCTTGCATTGGCCCAAGACTAAAACTACAAAAAGGATGAGTCAAGTTTCCTTTTTGGTCACGCTTAGAAAAAAGTCAAAATAACAATGTACGATTTTTTTTTTACATCTTCGCATGCTTGGAATTCAACTAAATGTTGAAAATAATTATATTATAAAACGAAAATTGTAAAAACTTCTAGGTTTGATTTTCGTCTTCGGTATTCCCAAAATCCCGTTGGTAGCTTTCGTTCTCAGAATAACTTGAAGATTGAAACCTTTTTAAACTTTAACATTAAGCTGATTTATAAGTATATATAAACAAAAGACTGTGACATCTTCGATCCAATGGAGACTTTTGTAGAGCTCGATGAGCTGAAGGTTTAAGCAAGCAACAACTTTTCTCTATCTGGAATAGTTTCCTATTTCCTTCACTAACATAACCAAACTTTGATGCAGTTATTTTAAACTAAATAGGAGATAATAAACCTACATGTACAATGCTTATACTGGATCTAAAAACAAATAATGTCTAGGATAAACACTTGCATGACTTAGATTCATCAACATGTTTATCTTAAAATGGCTAAATCTAGATCGATTTTATAGTATGTGCATATAGAATTCAACAGTAAACTTTAGCAGGATCTAGAAATAATAAAGTCTTTTTTTATGTTACTAAAGCAGACCTTTGCTTTTTGTGTCCATAGCGGCTTGTTAGGCAATATGCATTAGAGTCCATACTTGTTTTATACAAAAAAACATTGTAATCTGCAAAAAAAGCATGGCTTTTGTGTCGAAAGTAAATCGAATGCATGATAAGCATGTTGTACCGAACAAGATTATTTTGAAGTTTTAATGTTTTTGCGGTATGTAAATAAATGTACCAATGACGCATTGTATTAAGAGTTATTCGAAAAGGCAAAAGATAAAACAGTAAATATAAACAAATAACTCATACACAAGACAAAGCAACAGTCCTCAATGCAAGGAATTTGATGCTTCGAAATGGTAAGCAACTACTGTCTGATATTGCAGACCTGTCCCGTTGCTAATTAATTTTGTGTTGATCATATTAAAAAAAGTACGCTTACACAAAAACTCTACGATAAACAAACAGTTGTACTCATCTGATGAAAAAAAATCCTGTATTGTATTTGAGCACATGATTCTTCTATAAAACTTAAGTGCCGACAACTAAAAAGCAACAAATTCTTGTATTAGCACTTACATGTCGGACATGAAACTCTATGGCGGTAAGAGTTGTATATGACCATATTGAAACCGTATTACGATCTTTCCCGAACAGAGATAAAAGCAAATCTCATAAAAGAATGAGAGATGATAATTTCATTATGTTCAATGGAACCAACGAAGAAATAAATATTTTATTTAAACAGGCAAACAACTGCCACGAAACTCTAAAGCTACCTTTCGAATTGAAGAACGTTAAACTTCATTTCTCAATAAAGAGATATACAAAGGAAAAGGGTTAATACAAAATTACTGAACTTGGAGAAAGGAGAATCAATCTGATTGTCCAAGAGAAACGAGAAAACATGGAGGACAAACTAGAAAAATTGAAGACCGCAAATGTCTTGACTTGATAGAAGTATTTCAAATGAAATGGTGGGTAAAACCAGGTTTTATGGTGCACCAAACTTCCCTCTTCCATTGTGATCTTAGGGTCCGGTTTAAACACAATACAGCTGAACACATTTGTGAAGACATGATAGGGATATTGACATGATTGAAGTGATCATTTGAGTACAACAATTAGCCAAACACTAACCAAAACAATTTCTTACCATAACGTTTAATATAATTTTGAATTTTCCACCAAAGGAAGAATTCTTGAAAACAAACATCAATTTATTAATTTAACAAAACTATTTTGGTTACACCTTAACAACCGAAAGCGGAAAAACTACGAAATATAATGAAAAAAATTATGGTATATCATCAAAGGAAATCAAAACATCTCAAAATCTTTACAGAATATCACTCACAGTTGCTTTTAAAAAAGTAACACCCGGGGTAACGTGCGATCGTGAAATCTGTGGTTATCGTGAACTCGGTTAGGCAAAATGTAAACAAACGAGAATGGACCAATGGGAAAAGAGAAATTTTGACTAAAATGTAGTCGTTAACGCGGTTAAGAATCAAAGTTCTTGTTGTTTAACTCGGTTTAAGTTATCGTCAACATAACATGGTTACATGCCTTCAACAGTAACTTCTTATTTTAAAACACATTGGTTTATTCTCGTTTGATTACATTTTGCTTAACCGAGTTCACGATAACCACCGATTTCACGATCACAAGTTAACCCGGGTGAGTTACGAGATGGTAATAAACCATACATAAATATGCACATGACAGAACAAAATATAAAATAACAGATCTACAAGATCATAAAAACAATAAATTAGAATAAGAAGCATCTACATTATCTGTGACCTTGATTACGTCAAGTTTCTAAACTTCGAATGACCTACACATGATTTTCAGTCTTATGTTTATTGAAGCACTGTAGCTAGTTCACTCCAACTACCGGCATGAAATTCAATTAGCATAACGCTCATCGGTCTTACCAAAGACTCGAGCAAGCAAACATCTGCTATAAAATCCTATGGTAAAACTTACAAAGGTGCAATTATCAATCTATTGTATTAAAAAGATCTTAATTCATGATTGAAATATAAAATTATCTAATTGCAAAACTTGCAAAGTATCAAAATACAAATGACAACAAAATTCCAGACAATAATTTTGCTACGCCTGACGCGCGTTTCGTCTATTCAACCCTCATCAGAGGCGCTCTACTAAAAATATTGAAAAGCCAAACACTATATGATTATGAAAAGCATAGAACAGTAAAACCAAAAATACCAAATTTGGGAACCAAATTATTACTTAGATGACCAACCTATGTCTGGGGTAGGTAAAACCTTAGGGTTTAGACAATTTTGAAATATAAACGGAAAATTTAAAGATTTGATGTGTTCTCCAACAAAAAATAGAATGAAACCACAAAAAAAAACGATTAGTTATTGTTTGAAACACCATTGCATGCAATCATTCAATAAAATCAAATGAACAAGAAACAGTCCTATAATCGGGTGACCCTGATTAGTCGATAATCTAAAACTGGAAGAAACATTGAACGTCTAAGACGTTTTTTCCTATACACTTTGTATAATGATCTGTCACGGAGACAGATGAAAACGTTGTTTAAGCCCTGACGTATTGAATACTAGAGTAAGTGGTAAAATATAAACACCGTTTACAGGTGAGATTCTTTTATTTTTAAATAACTTTATATGTTTGGTTCTTTATTCATTAAGTTTCGTTAGCAGTTGTCAGTTGTCTGTATTAACAAAGAGACATATAGATATGTAAGTATGTATTACAATAATATAAGACCATATTACGACCTTATTTTCATTCAGATTACAGATTAACACATTTGCCATAATGATAAAATGAGGCCTAAATTTTCACCGACAAGTCACATGCTGCAATATCAGATGAACTTTGCTCGTATGAGGTGAATGTGACAATAATATTTGTGTTCATTAAGTGGCGTATATGATAGTGAAGTTAGGGACAATTGCATCTAACACATATAGGTAAGAAACCAAATCATAATATTCTTTTCTCAATTAACTTTTTATCTTTTCTTCTGTGTGCCTTATGATTGAATAAAATAAAACTCTAACGTGCAAAATCTTCTCAATATATAACTGAGGCCTTAAACGTTCGATCAAAATAAAGTGTTTATTCATTTTAATTTGGCAAATAAGTCATATTTACCGGAATAAACTCACAAATTTGAATGTCCACGAAGGGAAGATTTATCTAGGAGATGACATACCGAATAAAGCACGCTTATCTTAGGACCATGTAGAATTAATTGTCATCAAAAAGATAGGTCTATAACGGCAAGTTCTGTAAGTTTGGTTTTCTCAAGGGTCTAAAACAAAGGTCTCATCAGCTCCGACGTAAATATACATAAGGATTAAAATGGTCAATAAGGTTTTTAACATTGTTTTATTTGTTTATAACGTAGTGAGGAATTTTCTGAACAATTTATTGAGAAGCGAAGAGGCACCAATTGGACATTCGAGTGTCAAAAGTCCGAAAGGGCAACGACAAAACCGGTAAACATGTACAAGAACAGCACAAGGATACATAAAACACAAAATTAACCGACCAGAAATAAACAACACGAACTCAAGTTGTAACAAGAGTGAACTCGGGTGCTATGGGAGAGTAAGATATATAATCATATAAATATTCAAACTAGTGGTCAGTTACAAGATTCTGAAATTGAATCGTTTTTAGACTGGGTTAGAACTATACGATCCCTTACACTGAGACGAAAAGATAAACTTCGGAAAAGTCCGACTCTTAGATCATAATAGATGGGTTCCACATTCGCCATTTTCTTCGATTTTGTTATTAAACTAGTTCAAATTTGTTGTTGAATAAAACTATTGAAATTTAAAACACGTCTTCAATCTGTTGAAAACACTTGTCAACTTTTTACATATTTAATGGGTATATACATATTGGACAACATTTCAGTAATCCTACTGTTTTTTATGAAAAAACCATTGTTGTTTTCCCTCCTACTGACCTTTGACATACGCACATTCTCACATAAGGAATTTCAGAATGGATTTCGTTATTTAAACATATTTTATTGTCAAAAACAAATACAACAGTAAAGGACACAATATCTACGACTTAGAACGTCTTTTGCCATACAAAAAACATATATTACATTAAACAGACAACAATAAGTATGCAACTGAAACAAGTTTATATATATATGATATATACAACCAGGTTTATCAGAACAGAGTTTGGTCGTGGAAAAAAGAAGTAAGGAAGAAAAACAAAAGAAAAAAGGGGGAGGAATTCAAAAAATTACGACACGTCACTGTAAAATATGAAAAGAAAGGTGCACATAATGAAAAATGAAGTCTCTCATCTCCGGTCTAGTGTCATTTGTATATATTGAAAAACTATCTATCATGAAAAACATCCAGAGTCTTTTGTGTATGTTTGTACGCCAATAAAAACCAGTCAATTTACATCATCCAATTTGGCGCTTCCCCAAACAAAATAGTTTCCATTGATACAGTGACCTCCAGGTTCTTCGAAGACAGAAACAGTACGAATCTTTTATGTGATATTTCGAATCTTTTGCAGGAAAGAAAAAAAATGTGCCAAAATCTAAATATTTTCATGACAATCACACAATTCATCGTATATAATATTCTTTTTTAAAAGATCATGTTTGAGAGCACTATGCTTATTACGTATTCTAGTATTCATAATGTTTTGAATCCGGTGTGTGTCAAACATTGAAGTACCATTGTGGTTTGTTCAACGTTCTGTATTTTAGTTTAAGTTTTGATTTAAAGAGCTCGAAAATGAGGGGTCACGACTATTAAAAAAATTTAATGTACCTGGTACATGTGGTAAGAATGAATGTTAGAAAGGTGAAATTCTAGCAGACCGACTTATTCTCGTTTCTTAAATTGTTATTCGAAGATTGTGATACAAGAGTACGTAATTAGTCAATTTAATACTCTGGAGACTGTCCGTTAGCCATTGTGTAGAGGAGATTGAGTTTTCTCTGTTCTATTCTTCATTTTAATGACTCATAGCCAGTTTCCTTGTAAATCGATTCTAAATTGCAATAGCAGTTGAGATCATTTACAATTCTACCTGCCTCATTACAAATACTAAAACGCGGTTATAATTAACGGTCAATTTGGATATATGTTATGCTTTATATCGATATTTCAAGGAGTAACCTCTCATCAAAACATTTGAAAATAAATCTCCAAAACGGTTGAAAACGAAAATTGCTCAAAACCAAAACGTTCATATTCGATTTTTTCATTCTATCAGAATTTGATTTTCCACAGCTATCCCATACTTAACACAAGTATTCCAGAACAGGACGTACAATATAGTGATATATCATTTCAAGACATTCTCTTTTCAGTTTAGATTTCATTTTACGTAAAACGTTTAGTTGAACAGACGTCTTTTCTAAATTATAATCAACGTGTTTAGTCTATTTGAACTTAAAAGTACTCCATGATGTTTTTGAAACTGGTTCTATAATGGTGTCTTTTAAACAAAAACTCACATCAACCGCCCCAGAAAAAGTACTAAAACAACAATGTCAGTTTTATTTGGGTTAAGTTGAACTAACCATCTTTTTGGTCACATAGAGATACAATCGATGTTAGAATTTGTTAGATTAACCAAGGTCGATTCATCATGTGCCAAATGACCAATAGATATATCATCTGCAAATTATCTAGACAAACCTATCATGTCATCAGCAATATCATTAACATATACATTAGATATTAAGGGGCCTTAAACTGAACCCTGTGGAACACCAGCATGCAAAATTAAATGCTACAGATAAAGCAGATTCGTTCAGTACTACTCCCTTCTTTTTGTTTGTAAGATAGCTTTCTAGCCATCGATTAAGCTCACACTTGATGTCATATCTTTCGAGTTTAAACACCGTTACCCGAGAAACCAAAGTCGATCGAAGGCTTTATAGAAATCTCAAAATGTAATAAAGTTTTGTTACCTGTATCCAAAATAACAACACATTGTGGTTAATTTCGATAAATTAATGAACTGTAGATAGTTTGGGTAAAAAGCCTAACTGATATTTATAGAATAAGTCATTAGCAATCATGTGATTGTAAATAAATAGACTATTTTTAAAGACTTTACTAGCACATGACAAAAGTGAGACTGGCCTATAATTTGATACCAACGATTTATTGTTCTTCTTGAACAGAGCTATGACATTTGCAATTTTCCATTCGTTTGGAAAAAAAGAGTTATTTTTTAAAGATTTGTTGAAGAGCATGCACAGAGTTTGAGAAATGTTTTACCATGAGTAATATTTTATTGCTATAACGATCTGGACCTATAGCCTTTTGTAGATTTAGTAAAGTAATGGCATCCACGACGTTTCGTTTAAAAATGGTCCGGAATGGATCAGATGTACCAATCTTTTTACCCTTTAAAAATGGTTTAACCAGGTTTTCTTTTGAAATACCTATACATGGTCGGGACCATTAAGGGTTTTAATTTCTCTGTATTCTCTGTCCTGCTTTGTCTTTCTTTATAAATAAAGGTAATAACAAAACAACCGAACTTGAATGATCAATCTCATGTCTAGAGAAAATGACAAAAACGAATCAGTCAAACCGGAGAATGGATGGATCGCAATGGTCCTGATTTGGTAAAGGCCTTTGAAACGAAATGGTGGGTTAAACAAGGTTTTATGGCGCCAAACCTCCCTCTTCCATTGCTATCTTAGGATCCGGTAATGACCATAGAACACAACATAGTTGTGAGACACAATAGGGATATTGAGGTGCTCATCTCAGTACAGCAGACCAGAAACATTAATTAAAACAATTAACTACCATATCTTTTAACTCAATTTTGAACTTTTCTACTAGTGGCTGATAACGAAGATAGATTTTTTTAGGGATCGTATGAGACGTACTTTCTTATAGCCCTGCTCCAAAAGTCGGTCACGAAAAAATCGGTGTCTGATCAAAATATCTGTGAAATGTGTGCATGATCTGGCATATCGAATAAATTGTGAAATATAAACACCGTATGCAGGGGAAGTAGGTATATTGCTCTGTAGATTAGGAAAATTAATAATTTGAAAATTAAAATCGTCTCGTTTATTGTAAATTTTTGTACTGAGATGACCACCTGGGTCAAATTAGAGGTACAAATCCAAGAAAGACGTGAAGCAATTTAATTCGGTTGTCTCTTTAATCTCCAATTCTGGAGGATATATTGAAGGAATCCATCTACCAAATGAAATGTTATTGACAAAAAGGACATCATCAATATATCTGAATGTAAGATTAAATGACCTTGCCTCTTTCATCTTCTTGTTCTTTACGAGTCCATGAAGAAATTCAGTCTCGTAAGAGTATAAAAACAAATCGACGAGGAGAGGAGCACAGTTTGTGCCCATTGGAATGCCGATTTGTTTTTGAAAAATCTCTCCTCCGAAGGTGACAAATATGTTGTCAATGAGGAAATCAAGCATACTGCAAACTTGTTCCAGTGTGTAGCAAATTTTATCCTTGAAAGATGTTTTGGAAAAGAATGTAGAATTATAACCCAAAACAACAAAATTCCTAGAGTTTGAAAAGGCTTTTTCGAGAAGTTTTTTCAGGCGACATTTTAGTTTTTCGTGTGGCAAGGTAGTGTATAAAGTTGAAAAATCGAACGTTTTCAAAGAGTTACTTACTTACTTACTTACTTACTGCCCTTAATGCCTGGTGGCATGTAGGGCAGCAACAAAGGTCCTCCATTGGTGACGATCTTTTGTCAGCCTCTCTATGGTTCCCCAAGTATGGCCCTAACTTCTCATCTCTCCTTCTACTGTTCGTCTCCATGTGATTTTGGGTCTTGCCCTCTTCAGTTTTCCTTCTGGCGTCCAATAGAGGGCAACTTTGATATGTGATGTACTGTCTTTCCTCATGACATGTCCTATCCACTTCCAACATCGTCTAAGCAGGATGGTGGCCATATCCTTTGGTAACAAGCAGCGAGTAGATCTTCATTGTTGATAGTTCTTGGCCAGAAGACTCGCAAAATGCGTCTAAGGCATTTGGTGTGGAAGGTGGACAAAGAGTGAACCTCAGAAAATGATCTAGATTTAAAATGATCTAACAAATCCTTTGAGTTCTTCAAAATCCACATATGGTTAATTCCACAACGATTATAAATAGTGTTGCAGTATGCTTGTTGACTATCTTTGACAGCAGACAAGATTTTAGTTAAATGAACGGATAGCTCTGTAGTTGAACAAGATGAAGATCCAGCTATATGCCTTTCTTTGTACGGATTTTTGTGAAGTTAAGGTATCCAGTACAAATATGGTAACTCTTTATGTTCCTCTTTCATTGGAATATTGAAAGGACATTAAAGAGCTATGGTTGGCTATGATTTCATCTTTGTTAAATGTAGTCCGTTTGTATGTAGCACTAGCGGAAGTATTGTCATCAATGCCTGGTTCTTTTACTAGACAATTGTAATAATGTGCTTTACATACAAAAACTATATTATTGGAAGCCTTGGCTGCTGGCGAGACAACATACCTGTCATGTAAGGAAGAGAGACAATTGAGAGCTTCACGACCTCTAAATACAGAAGAAGGCCGGGGGTTCACACATTTGTGAATTTTGTCTATTCGGCTTCGTACAAGAGATCGGATAGTCTTTACCCAGTCCGACAGTGATTCAAGCTCTGGTTCTTGGTCCTTTTCCCTCTTTATCCAGGCTCTAGCATAGTCCTCCACAGTGTCCATGATTATCTTAAAGTTGTGATTCCAATTTATACATTGCGGTTCCCTGAATTTAGGTCCATGGGAAACCACATTACGTAATAAATCATTTTCAATTATCTTAAGATCACCCGTGATGACATGACCAGATGGACCATAGACAAAGGGAGAAGCATAGCAATCACAAATCAGAGGGGACTTTAGATATTCTTCAATGTTTAGGTCCTGCAATGCCTTTTTGTGGTTGAAAATTTTACTACTTATGGATTTAGTGTAGCGGTAGGAAACAATTGGTGTTGACTGATTTTTAAAATATGGAGGAATTTGAAATGTAACTTCCTTACGATTTAAAATATTGCTGATGTTTATAGAATCTATCCCTTTGTTCTTAAATGGAATATGGAGAAATTTCCTAGAAAGGCTCACTTCTTACAGGCTTAAAAAGACGGAAAAGAGCAACGTCGCAGATAATGCTAGTAAGTCTGAAAGAAAGAGAAAATGGATCAGTACCTGCTTTTTCTAACCCAAGAACACGTATGTCTTTAAGTTTCGTGACTCGTAGTGAATAGAGAATGGTACGAACATGATGGACTCCCAATGGTTGTTGTAGACTTGTTACCAGATCATCAAACGTGTCTGAAAGAGATCTGTTGTCAGTTTGACTGGCACCAGATCTCGATTTGTATAGTTTGTGACCATGACTGCGTTTGTGTCTACCATTAGGGATAAACAGTTTCATAACATTCACCTCACTACATTGTGGTCTAGAAAGATTTCCTGCTCCTTTGATGTTATCATTACATCCATAAGGCATGACAGTACCTAAAGTTTTTATCCAGTGAAGCTCTCGTTTTTTACGGTAAGGTGTACTAAGATTAGGACTGTTGGTGTCACTCAATTCCGTAAATGACATTTCCGGTAGAACAGTCCAGAGGGTCGTGAGAAAGGGTTTGGTAAACTTTACAGTTTAAGTTACTGGTAAATTCAGAAGAAATAATAAGCATATCACAGGTCTTGCAAGTTGATTTTTTACCGGTTCCTTCATGTCGAAATAGTAGGTAGTGGGGATGATTTTAGAACGTCATTGAGTTTAATAGAACATGGTTTGATAATTTGAAATGAATCTGATGTTTTGAAATAAAAGTTACCTTCTGGCTGAACAAAAGCCAAATTGGTGGTATCCTTAAGGATATTCATAGGAACAACAACTTCATTTGCTACCTTGTTCCTAGAGGCTGATTTTTGAGACTGACGAACCACGTTTGGTAGTTTTTGTTTTGCTTTTTTAATAACACATAAACAGCTCGCTTTAACTTCTTTCCATAAAAAATTTACCGGACGTTCGAATCTAGAAAATCTTATAGTTTGACAACATCGATTTACCCCTTACTGGTAGGATTCGTCAAAAATCTATTGAAAATTTTCTGAAATTTTAACTTGTTTGTCTGCAAAATTTTTAACACACAATAGTATCGTAGCCTTCAACAAGATCATTAAAAATAATAAATGGGATAGAATGGATAGGGATAAATATTCCTTAGCTCACCGTTTTTTACAATATACTAACTATCCGCTTGGAGAAATGACCCCTTCAAAACTTTTTTTCTGAAATCATGATGAATTTACGTAAAGGATATATACTAGTAACTCTTTTAAATTTCATATTCTATATAATGGTTATATTGTTTTCATTGTAGCAAAGAACATGGCAACAGCTCCTGGTTCTTTCTGTTCCCTCTGCCAAGAAGATGACATCGATACCCCTGCAGTCTCCTGGTGTACCGACTGTTCTACTTTTCTCTGCAATGATTGCCTAAAGCACCACAGCAGAAATAAAGCGTCGAAACATCATCATACCATTTCTTCCAACGAGTACTTCGAGTTTCCGGACTTCATCAAGAACATTAAAAGCCGTTGCCAGGAACACGATCAATCATTTGATGTGTACTGCGGTCTTCATGAAAGTGCTTGCTGTATATTGTGTGTTACAACTAATCACATAAAATGTCCGGACATGCGAAAACTTTCAGAGGTTTTAAAACACGTGAAATCATCCGCAGCAATGGAGCATACCGAGGAAGAAATGGAAACTTTACTTCAAAATTATGATAAAATACAAAAACATTTAAATAATCAAAAGGAATCTCTAAACAGACAAAAGACGGGGCATCTTAAGAAGATTTCAAGCATACGACAATCAATCAGTAACCATCTTGATAAATTGGAGAAACAGTTCATTCAACAAATAGACAAAGAGATCCAAAATTTGAATGGAAAATATGTCAGCCTTGATAGAGAGATCAACAATAAACGACAAGCAATTCAAAAAATGACCGATTTCCATAAGAAAATGAAAAAGTATGCCACGGACCTACAGACGTTTATAGGATTAGATGTTATCAGTAAACGGCTACAAAGGGAAGTTGAGTTCATGCGAAGTTGTCAAACCAAAGAGGAACTGTACGAGACTAATGTGAATCTTCAATTCTCATCGACGCTAGATTCAATTTTAGCACTTGACCGTTTAGGAGATATCCATGTCTCGCAAAGCAAAGACCCCTTAGAACTTGAGATTATTGGTACTGCTCAGATTCCTGTACCAAATGCTTCAATAGAAGACATAAAACCGTCGTTATTAAAGACCTACAACGTGTCCGAGGGAAGCAATAAAACTTTTGTTACAGGAAGCGATCTACTACCGAGCGGTGACTTTGTTATAGCAGACCAGGGGGTACCATATGTTAAATACTACGACAACGAAGGAGTCCTGAAGAAACAAATCGATACAGAATCATGTGAACCATGGGATGTATGCTTTATAGATAACAACACAATTGCCGTCTCAACCATGGATAGAATAGCTAATTCGGAACACATTCTTTTTGTTAACATTACAGATAACAAGGTGATAAAGAAGGTTCATGTGGGAGATGGATACAAGATGCTTCACTTTGATAAGATGCTGGTTGTGGGATTAAGAAACGCGAAAAGTATGTCGGAAATTGTTTTGATTAACCTTGAGGGAAAAATTATCAATAGATTTAAAACGAATGATATAGAAGGAGTCTTTATTTCAAACAAACTTATTTTCTGTACAGAGTGGAGCGGTGCAGTGGTCTGTTATGATGACTTAGGAAACATCAAATGGATATACCAGGACCCAAGTCTTAAATCGCCGAAGAGAATAATTGTTGATGATCGTGGGTTTTTTTTCGTGGCGTGTTTTGGCAGTAGCTCCGTTGTAGTTATATCTCCTGATAGACAGAGCAGCAGAATAGTCCTCAGTCCGGACCAGGGATTACATAAACCATTTGCTCTCGCTATTGACCTTTGTAATAGAAAACTTCTGGTTTGTAATAGAGACGGTGGGAATGTTTTCTTTTACCTGATTTAGGACAATGATGTGACCAATCAAAATTGAATGGAAAACATTTTATAAACTGGAGAATATTAAAAGTGTTAGATTCAATCTTGGACAATATATTATTGTGTTGTTTAGAAAATAGAAAAGACATTCCTGCCAGTTGTACGGTTAGAAGACACTAATCAAAATAGATTTAGAGATTATTTAGAAAAAAATATGGATAAATAAACATGTTATTCTGTATATATAATCTACATACAGATGGGTCCAAACCTAACCTGTATGCAAACCAAACTAAATAAGCTACCCAGAAGTTTGTTCTTAGTTCACTTTTCCCTTTGTTTGGTTTACTTTAGCAAACCAAAGTTTACTTTAATGTTTACTCGAAAAGTAAACCAGAGGGCTGGTTTGGTTGGTGTGGTTTATTCAGAGTGAACCAAACTTTAAAAAGCAAACCAAACCAGCTCCCTAGTTTGGTTTGGTTTGGTTTGCTCTGAGCAAACCGCGAGCATGTGCAGATGATTCATATAATCGATGTGAAAGAATGTCTGAACTATTTCACAATTATTACACTTCATGAACAAATATTATTCACTAAATGTCCCAAGCGAATAACAAATTCTGATTTAAACATTTAACATCAAATTAGATTGGTATTTTATGAGTAAACCAAACCAGCACCCAAGTTTTCTATTTTCAGAGCAAACCAAACCAGCGGCCTGGTTTATGAGCATGTGCAGATGAGTCAAAGAATCGAAGTAATACGACGCCTGACATCATTTTCTGATATTTGTTCTCGTAAAACAAAAGTTTTACTTGAGGAATTTAATATGATTTCCCAGATAGCAAGACATTGTTGGGCCAACGTTGGCATTTAGTTGGCAAGGTTGGCATATATGGTTGGCATTGGCCTGTAAACCTTGGGCCAACGTTCGACCAATGTGTCAATACCAACAGTTTGCAGTACAACATTGACCCAATTTTAGCCTACCAAAGTATACGTACAGCCATCGGTTGGCAAAACGTTGGGTAGCCGATGATTAATGAATTGTCATTAAATTAATCCAGTGAATAATTTTTTGACAACATGGATCAAGCATTGATATAATATTATTTTGAATTACGATCCAATTTTTCGGTCATGTTAATATTGTGTGCAAACAATGTGAACTTTTGAGTAAATTTTCATCTGAATTCATATTGACTTTGCATGACTTAGACCTTGAACCTTATATCCTGAAAATACATAGATTTCTTTCATCGCAGAATCTGTCAAATTTCCAACGGTCAAGAAATTCCGTATAAGAGGTTTTAGGTTGTGATCAAAAAGAAAAAAAACATGAATTTTAAAGTCGGGCCAACGTTGGCCCAACATTAGACCAACTTCAAAAACTTGGTTATTTCCCCTTTAAATCATTATCATATGCAATTATATAAAATTGTTTTTACAAGTTATACAAACCAAGACATAAGTTTCTTACATATTATGGAATACAAAATGTTTACTTTATTTATATATTAACAACCTTTGACAATACTGATGATTTGAAGTAATTTTATGCAAAATAAAGGTTTAAATTTAACCTATTACTAGTATATATTAACTTCACAAAATATTGAGACCTTTAGAAATTGACTTCCTATGTTTGTACTTAATTATGAAAAGAGACTAGTTTCATAAAGAAACTTCTTGACTGCTGATCGGTAGAATACACTTAAGTGTATGAAAATTAGAGTAAATATAAATATAAGAATTAGTTAACTCTTTATATTTTAACGTTGGTTCGTCTTTGGCATTTAAGTATATGTCCTACGTTGGGCCAACGTCGAACCAACGGTTGGGAATGACGTGGGCCCGATGAGCAAAATGATGTTGGGCCAATATCTTAAGCCAACGAGGGGCCATCGAGGCTGCCAACCATAATCCAACGTGGGCCCAACATGCTTTTGCTATCTGGGTTAGATATTAACCATTATTTTAGTTTGGTTTGGTCAGAGCAAACCAAACCAGCATCCTAGTTTGGTTGGTCTGAGCAAACCAAACCAGCGGCTTTTCAAACCAAACCAAACTAGAAAAAGCGGACCACGGTTTGTTTTGAGTAAACTGTGGTTTGCTATTTTGTACAGGTTAGGTTTGGACCCATCTGTACCAATAGATTTTTTACTAGTTCATAATCATACAGCGGAAAGTATAAACTGTTTTAATTTTTTAAGTAGATGACTTTGATTTTAACACTTACATTTTAAGGAAAAATAGTGAAAAAAAATTGGTAAAATATCAAAATAATATTTTCATACTGTAATTTTGATTTTAGATAAATACAATGTATTATTTTATTTTCAAATGAAAATGTATCTGAGTGTTTTTCAACATGATTGTGTAAGTCCCGCAAGCTCTTGAAATGCATATTAACTGTGATACGCAAACTCCATAATTGCAGTAGATGGAATGTTATACATGGCTATTGGAAAGTTTAATTCATAACGTTTGTCATAGAGCTTTGTTGAAAGTCATTCTTGAGAGTCAGTTTCGAGATGTACCAAATGAAGGTCGCAATATGAAGCAGACGTCCTTTAATCATTAAAGGTTTCCGTGGAGATAATTCAGTTATTCCGGTAGGAAAACATTCCGGCTTGATTAAACACGTCGGTCGGGTTCTAAATAAGTCGTTTAGTTAGCAACTAAAAACTGTATTTTTCTTGATGTCCTTGTCTTGATTTGAGAGCGTCATAGTTCATTGTTTGTCTGTCTGTTATGCTTCACTGTCCGTTGTGTGTATCACAAACGCATTGTGCTTTGTACGTGTAACTACCAGACCCTACAGTCTGAAATAGAAAAGGGAGCTATGTTACCTAAACAAGTTTGCAGATTTGTCTCTACATGGTGGATTGAAATATCTGTAAGGTTATCTCTTAATAGGTTCGCCACATTGTAATTTGAAGTAAATAGTTTAATTCCGACCAGAATTAATTTAAATTTCCACAAACGTTTACCATGTTTAAGTTCTGCTTTTATTTTAACAGACTAATCAGATGAGTGTTATATTGCTATATAGTTATTGATGCATGCAAGGCGGTCATCTTAGGTCATTCGAAGAAAAAAATTGCATGAATAAGTCTTATATGAGGCTCTTTCATTTTAACTAAAATTTACAGTTTGCGTGATTTTTTTCATTATTTCATTAACAGGCTCTTAAAATCAAGATATATAATAAATCAATGTACTTTAAAAAGGCAGTTTAAAGCTAATTACAAAAGCCTTTTCATTAAGATAATTAATTGTTATTAAGAACATTATCCTGACATAAATACACAACTGCAGTGTAAGTATTTGGATAGTGTATGGCGTCTGGTAAAGGAATGATACATGGGATTTAAGATTGGGGATCGTAAAAAGGTGTGTGGGAATCGTGAATCATTTATGGGATAACAGTAATGAAGAACTTTACAGAATAACAGACTGTTCATTAGTTAAGAACAACCTAAGAAATAAATAGAAACGCTTCAATGTGTAAAACCAACATTTGTATAACCATTGTATTATAAATCCTTTAATGAATACCATAGCCGAAATTTTAATTAAAAGACAGAACAAAAGAATTGGAATTGAATTCAACAAGTATATGAAAAGCTTTTATGTAGAATCGTACACTGTAAACATGAAGTCATTTGAATATGTCTAAGATCTATATGTTCGATAATACCCAGTATTCGACACCTCTTTTCCATTAAGACAAAGGACATTATTTTTGTATTCAGTGAATTCAGTCGAATTCAGTGAAGTTTAATTAACTTAAATGTGTTCTCCTTGTTATGGTATGCTGCATAAAATAGACCTTCAGTATTGATTTTAGGATCAATACATTCTTGGCTGTTATTTTCGCCAAAAAGGTTAGTATGTACTAGCTTATGATTTCGATTCTTCATTATGAATAACCCCTTTGAGTGCTATAAACCCCTTATGTGAGTTAATCATAGGGGTTTCTCCAATCCGTCATGTTTCTTGCTTACTTTGGTGTATGAATTTTAAAATACTTGCTACATGTACATGTATGCTTTCCGATTATTTTAGAAGACTTTTTTAGTCTCATGTTGGAATATCTCTTGTACCCCTCGTTGCTATCTCGGTGCTTTTTACAATGTCAATTGTCGATTTGAAACTTTTATGTATTTTTAAGAACAAATGTAAAAGCAACATATAAGGTATCATTCCACGTAGGAATCGGTCAAAATGCATAAATAAGGTGATAAATGAAGGAAAAAACTTAAACTTTTGATCATGGAATGTAATAAAACCATCCAATGTAACAACAATCTTATTTATCAAAAAATCTGAATTATTTTGACTTTTTAAGATATTATCAGTTAAAATTTTGTTGAATTATAAAGTGAAAAATGCCGGGAAATTTTCCTGCCAAATTTATTCTCTATAACCAATCAAAAAATTATCAAATTATTTTAATACATTCTCTTGTTGGAATTCGTTTTCTATCAAAATGACTGCATCTACGCAAAAAAGCTAGAAAAAAAGGATATGCCGCCGACTGCCTGAACCTTAGCTAAAAATGCTTACTATCTCTCAAATATTTTTCGCGTATGAAATAAAACATTTTGTGGATAAAAATCATATTCTACATCCTGATACAATTAAATATTCCAGCTTGTTGTTCATGTGAGTTAATATTTTATTAGAGAAAAAGCCATGGTTCGGTAGTTTTTGTTGCTACCTTGATTTACAGATTTTCGTGTTTTTTTGTTTTTTTTTGTGTTTTTTTTTTTGTTTGTTTGGATGCCTTGTATTTTTTTGTTTTTTTAATTGAAAATAACACAGTTTATTATCAGCTTTATTATACCCTTTCCGGAAACATTTTTATCAGGTTTACCTAAATGTTAATGGGGTTAGAATGAATAAATGTTACTTAGGTCAACTTGTTTATACCCCCTTCACATAATTATACGATATTTCCATACGAGTCCTTACGAGTTTTCAACTCGTATCCGATCGCGAAGACTCGTAAAACACTCTTTGTTACCCGTAAACAGGTCTTTCTAGCTCGTGTGATATCGTAAGAACAACTCGTGAAAGTTTTACGAGTTAAAAAAAGCAACAATGACATAATTTAATCCGTAAAAACATCGTAAATAACTCGTAAAGATCTCGTAGAGATGGTAAATGACTCGCCTTAACTCGAAACAAACTCGGCCAGACCTAACAAAGGACTAACTTTACGAATAGTTTGCGAGTTAGTTATGATATCCTTTTCAAAATCGCAATTCATTCGTAAAGACGTCGAAAAGACACCGTTACATGCTTGAAAACACATCAAAAATAAAAATTCGTATCGTCGCTGGACAGGAGTTCGTAAAATTTCCGCACAATTGACGAAATTGTGACAACTCGGAAAATAGATCGTAAGAGGTTGGAAGAAAATCTCGCTAGGACTCGTAAAACTATACACTTTTTGAAAATCGTAACAACTCGTAAGCAAATCTCGTATATGTGAAGGGGGTATTACTGACTATCCGCTTGGAAAAAAAAAACAGTTTATAACAACATTATCAAACTTGGAGAATCAATCTCAAAGTCAACGAGAAAAGATAAAACAAAAACGTCATACCAGAGAAATTGAAGATCGCAATTGACCTGGCTTGTTACAGGTATTTCAAAAGAAATGGTTGGTTACACCAAGGTTTATGGCGCGCAACCCCCTTCCGGTGGTGTAGTGGTTAACGTGTCAGGCTACTAACACTGTGGTTCGTGGTTCGATCTTCGTCAGGGGTGAAAATTTCATGAACCAATTTTCTGACTCTCTCTTGACACCATTTGCGAGGATGATCTCAAGAACCGATGCTAGTCCTTCGGAAGGGACGAAAAAAGGTTGTCCCGTGTATGGGAGAGCAATACCCTATGCACGTCAAAACTCCTTTGTAGAATTCGATAAGAGTAGGCTCAATGGGGGCCGCTACAAAGGCCACACTCGCAATCTGCTAGCTGGAGAGGGATTAATATAAGCATTCAGCTTGTTTCCCAATCCAGGGTAAATAAGTATGTTTAAACTAAACCCCCTTCCTTTGTGATATTTGGGATCGGTAGTCACATAAACCCGACAAGGCTGTGAAGACATAAAAGGGATACTAAGATGATCATCTCAGTACAACAAGCAGACTACACTAATCAAAATAATCATTAACCAATTCTAAACGACTCCCTAAAACTATTCCGGAAATCATGGTGAGTTTGCACAAAGAACTATGGAACTCCATAAAGATTTCATATTCTTTTATAATGGCTATAGTTATCTTTTATTGTAGCTAAAAGTATTGCGACAGCTCCAGGTTCTTTCTGTTCCCTCTGTCAAGAAGATAACATCAATACCCAAGCAGTTTCCTGGTGTACCGACTGTTCTTGCTTCCTCTGTAACGATTGTCTAAAGCACAACAGCAGAAATAGAGCGTCGAAACATCATCATATCATTTCTTCAAACGATTACATCGAGTTTCCGGACTTCATTAAGAACATTAAAGGCCGTTGCCAGGAACACGACCAACCATTTGAGGTATACTGCGGCCTTCATGAAAGTGCTTGCTGTGTTTTATGTGTTACAACAAATCACAGAAAATGTCCGGATTTGCGAAAACTTTCAGAGGTTTTAAAACACGTGAAATCATCTGCATCAGTAGAGCACATCGAAGAAGAAATGGAAACTTTACTTCAAAAGTAAAATAAAATACAAAACCATAGACAAAGGGAATCTCTGAATAGACAGAAGACGGGGCATCTTAAGAAGATATCTAGCATTTAATAAAAACATTGATAAACTGGAGAAACAGTTCATTCAACAAATAGACAAAGAGATCCAAAATTTGAATGACAAATGTGTCAGCCTTGATAGAGAGATCAACAATAAACGACAAGCAATTAAAAAAATGACCGATGGCCATAAAAAAATGAAAAAGTATGCCACGGACCTACAGACGTTCATAGGATTAGATGTTATCAGTAAAACTGCTACAAAGGGAAGCTGAGTTCATGCGAAGCTGTCAAACCAAAGAGGAACTGCATGAGACTAATGTGAATATGCAATTGTCATCGATGCTAGACTCCCTTTTATCACTTGACCGTTTAGGAGGTATTTCTATCTCGCTAAGCAAATACCCCTAAGAACTTGAGATAATTGGTACCGCTCAGTTTCCTGTACCAAATGCTTCAATAGACGACATAAATCCGTCATTATTTTAAAGACATTCAAAGTGTCAGAGGGAGACAATAAAACCTTTGTTACAGGATGCGATCTACTACCGAACGGTGACTTTGTTATGGCAGACCAGAAATTACGATATGTCAAGTACTATGACAACCAAGGAGTACTGAAGAAACAAATCGATACAGAATCATGTGAACCATGGGATGTATGCTTTACAGATAACAACACAATTGCCGTCTCAACCATGGATAGAATAGCTAATTCGGAACACATTCTTTTTGTTAACATTACAGATAACAAGGTGATAAAGAAGGTTCATGTGGGAGATGGATACAAGAGGCTTCACTTTGATAAGATGCTGGTTGCGGGAAGAAACTCAAAAAGTATGTCGGAAATTGTTTTGATTAACCTTGAAGGAAAAATAATCAAAAAATTTAAAACAAATGATATAGGAAGGATCTTTATTTCAAACAAACTTATTTTCTGCACAAAGAAGAACAATGATGCAGTGGTCTGTTATGATGAATCAGGAAACATCAAATGGACATACAAGGATCCACATCTTAAACAGCCAAACGGAATAATTGTCGATCATCGTGGATTTATTTTCATGACGTGTTTTGACAGTAGCTCCGTGGTTGCTACATCTCTTGATAGACAGAGCAACAGAACAATCCTTAGTCCGGAACAGGGATTAGATACACCATATGCTCTTGCTATTGACCGTGATAAGAGAAAACTTCTGGTTTGTGATAGAGACGATGGGAATGTTTTCCTTTACCAGATTTAGGACAATGATGTGATAAATCAAAATTGAATGGAAGACACATTTATAAATTGGAGAATATAAAACGTGTTAGGTTCAATCTTGGACAATATGTAATTGTGTTGTTAAGAAACTAAAAAAGACATTCCTGTCAGTTGTACAGTTAGAAGACAATTATCAAAATATATTTAGAGAATATTTTGGAATATTTTGGATATATGAAACTATTCTGTATAAATTATCTACATACCAATGGATTTTTTACTAGTTCATAATATTACAGCGGAAAATATAAACTGTTTTAATTTTTTAAGTAGATGACTTATTTTTCACGGTTTTCTCTATTAAAGGTTTTTTGTTAGATTATTTATCATTACCCCATATTATAAAACATTGACAATAGTTTCTTTTATTTATTTGGTAAACAGTTTCAAATCATCGAAACGATATGTTAACATCTATACTTTTAACATTTAAAAACATTTAAAGGATAAATAGTGAAAAAAAAATTGTAAAATATCAAAACAATATTTTTCATAATTTCATTTTTATTTTAGATAAATACAATGTTTAATTTAATTGTCAAATAAAATGTATCTGAGTGTTTTTCAACATAATTCTGTAAGTCCCGCAAGCTCTGGAAATGCAAACTCCATAATTTAACAGTGGATGGAATGTTGTACACAAGAAGGCATATTTGGCGATAGGAAAGTGAAAGAAGCAAAGGTGTACCAAAGGGGTAATCAGTATCATAAAACCGTAAAGACAAAGACAAAACCGGCAGACAAAAAATCATCAAAACAAAACAAACCACATAACAACATAAAACACACACACAAATAACAACAAAACCGCATTCAGCAACGCGAACTCAAGTCGAAACGGGAGTGAACTCAGGTGCTCCGGAAGAGTAAGCAGTTCCTGCTTGCTATAGCACACCCGTCACGTTGCTGAAGATCGATTAAGTGTTGGTCAAATCCGGAAAGGATAACATTACAAAACTCTATGTCAAACCATTATCTGTGCTCATCTGAGAGATAGAAATCCCGTATTTGTATACAAGCAAATGTTGTCGTCCGTAAAATTTCTTGAGTGATGACAACAACCTGGGAGCAACGTACCCCTGTGTTAATAATTTGCTTGTCAGCCGTGTGGCTCTATCAAGGAAGTCGTTGTTCTCCCCACATGCTCTAGAATAGCGAATCAATTGTGATACGTAAACTCCATATGCTGGAGCGGACGGAATGTTGCTACACAGAAAGGGAAAGTTAACTATTGGAAAGTTGAAGTCATCACGTTTGTCATAAAGCTTTGTACAAAGCCTTCTATGTGTGTCAATTTCGAGAAATAGATCCAGATATGAAGCGGACCTCCTAGAATCTGTAGTGTCCTTTATCTCAAGTTCCTTCGGATATATGAGATGTAAATAGTCATCAAATCGAGGATTGTTTAGTAAAATGACATCATCAATATAACGAAATGTGAGATTGAAGGATAAAGCAAGTTTGCGGTCCTTTTTGTCTAGAAGTGATTGTAAGAAGTCCGTTTCATATTCAAAATTCATAACGTTTGTCATTGAATAGAAAATAATGAGATGTGGAATAAGTGTACGCGACACAGCCCACAATCATAGAGCTTTGTTGAAAGTCATTCTTGAGAGTCTGTTTCAAGATGTACAAAATGTAGGTCGCAATATGAAGCAGACGTCCTATAATCAACAACAAAAGTTTCCGTGGAGGTAATTCGATGACTCCGGTAGGAAAACATTCCGGCTTGATTAAACACGTATGTCGGGTCACAAATAAGTCATTTAGTTAGCAACTAAAATTGAGTTTTTCTTGATGTTCTTGTCTTGATTTGAGAGCGTCGTAGTTCATTGTTTGTCTGTCTGTTATGCTTCACTGTCCGTTCTGTGTATCACAAACGCATTGTGCTTTGCACGTGTTACTACCGTACCCTACGGTCGATTGCAATAGAGTGATTGAGTGAGTGAGTTGGTGTTTTACGCCTGTGCGACGCTATATAGGTTATTTACAGGCGACGAACATGAAAAGGATGATACAATGAACATGAAATGATGATGATAAATGAAATATGGGGTGGGGTGGGGAAACAAAGGGACAGTTAATTTTGAAGAACCACAGGAAAAGGGGAGAGGTAGGTAGGGGCGGAAAATTTAGCCTATGTGGTGAACTACTTGGCGGTCCACAAAGGGGTCTTTTACGTGCACGAAGCGTGGCACTCTCCACACACGTTGGCCCACTATGGTCGGCGGTCAGGGTTTCCGTATTATAGACCTGACAACCCCCGCGGACGAGGGCTACCCTATTCTGCCACCTAGGGTACACACTTGGTCGCTCTGTGGGCTGAGCACTGACCCGACGTCAGAATCCTAAGACCCTTAGTCGCCTCTTACGACAAGCTAGGCTCTGCTGCGGGCCTCTTCGCCACCCGGGCCCCGTACGGGACGATTGCGATAGAAAACAGAGATTTTTCCTTTCGTGATGGATTGAAATAGCTGTAAGGTTATCTTTTAATAGTTTCGCCACAGCGTAATTTGTAGCAAACAGTTTAATTCCGACCAGGATTAATTTTATTTTCCACAAACGTTAACCATGATTTAGATCTGTCTTTATTTAAAAGACAAATCAGATGAGTGCTATTTTGCTATATATAGTTATTGATGCATATAAGGTGGTCATCTTAGGTCGTTCGAAGAAAAAAATGCCTGAAAAAGTCTTATACGAGGCTCTTTCATTTTACAGTTTTGC